>BQNB010011277.1:0-74675 GCA_026074375.1 Tanacetum coccineum | reverse complement strand
AAACATAACACTACTACTACATCCACACTTGTCATTGAACCACCAATTCCCCAATCAACATCTTCCATGCCCCATGATTCACCTCTCTCATGATGTAACACACTTGGAAGTGTTGAGGGCAGTCTGAAACTAAATGAATTGACAGCAATGTGTACCAAGCTACTTGAAATAGTTACCACTCTGTACATTGAGCTAAATCAAACTAAGCAGGTTTATGGCAATGCTATTGCAAAGCTGGTGAAAAAGGTCAAGCATTTGGAAAATAAGCTTAAGACTTCCAAAGTCAGTAGAAAGCCAAGGATAGTTCTCGCAGATGAAGAAGACAATTTGGTCTCAGAGGCTCCTTCCAAACAGGGGAGGATAGAAGAGACTGAAGTTGAAGATGTGTTAGAAGAGAGACAAGTTTTTGAACATGATTTTGACTTAGATCAGACTACTACTCTGCTGCAGCAAGAAGTTACTCCTTTAAAAGCTCAATTAGTTCAAGATCAAAGTACAAGATCATTTGAAGATGATATAAGTCTTCTCAGTGTAGCAAAGATCCTTGCAGAAGCATCTACTGAAAAGATTAAGACCTACAAGAAAAGAAGAAGAAGCACTAACAATACAAAAATTAGTACTGATGAAGGTACTGCCAAAGGAATTTTTGGTACTGCTAAGGATATTCAAGGTACTAATGAAGAGATAGCCAGAAAGATTCAAGAAGAAGAGCAAGCAAAGGATTTGGATTGTCAAGAACAAGAAAGGATTAATCTTGAAGCTGCACAACAATTACAAAGACAGTTTGATCAAGAGAGACAAGCTATAGATGATATTGATTGGAAAACCATAATTGAACAAGTTCAAGAGAAACAGTCAGGATCAATGATAAGATATCAGGCTCTCAAGAAGAAACCAGTTACAGTAGCTCAAGCAACAAAGAATATGAAGATTTACTTGAAGAATATTACTGGTTACAGGATGACTAACTTCAAAGGTATGACATATGATCAGATAAGGCCAATATTTGAGAAAGAGTACAACAAGGTACATACTTTATTTCAGAAGGATCCTAAAAAGATAGAGAAAAAGAGAGTGGCAGAAGAAACATTACTTCAGGAGAGCTTCAAGAAATTAAGGACAACTCAAGCATCAAGTTCAGAACCTATTCAAGAGTATTCTACTACAGAACCACAAGAATTATCTCAAGAAGAACTTAAGAAGATGATACATATAGTTCCTGTAGAAGAAGTCAAGGTAGAGGTTCTACAAGTGAAATATCCTATAATTGACTGGGAAATTCACTCTGAAGGTTCAAGGAAATATTAGAAGATAATCAGGGTCAGCAATATAACAAAATCATTTTAACGATTTGAAGACATGCTCAAAGTATTTGACAGAGAAGACCTTGATACTCTATGGAGCCTAGTCAAAGAAAGGATTACATTAGCAGAACCAGCAGATGACATGGAAAAAGCATTATGGGTTCAGTTGAAGAGGATTTATGAACCAGATAAAGATGATACACTGTGGAAGCTACAAAGATATATGCATGATCCCTTGATATGGAGATTATATGGATCATGTGCAGTACATCATGTCTCTTCTACAAGAGGACAAGACATCTTTATGCTGATTGAAAAAGATTATCCACTGACTACTGAAGTTATGGGATTGATGTTGAGCAGAAGTTTGCAAGTAGAAGACGACAATGAGATGGCAAAAGATTTGATCATGAAGATTTTCAGAGAAGTTAACAAACCAAAAGAAAGCTGAAGTGTTTGGAAGAATCCTCTCAAGACTAAAAAGCTTTAATTTAAGAAACTTAATGATTTGATAAAATCACAAGTTTAGGGGAGGATTGTTAGGAATTAAGGGCTTCTACAAGTTCATACTGCTGGAAGGACTTAGTACTCCTAGTTGAAGAATGGTACTGCTACTTGTAAAATTAGTACTGTTAGTTATAGTTAGTACTGCCAGTACTAAAAGTTAGTTAGTTAGTACTATTAGTTGAATATTAGTACTGTTAGTATATGTTAGTACTTCTTATGAGATATGCATAAGATATCTTAGGAAAAGATATGCATAAGATATCTTAGGAAAGTATATGCATGATCTTAATACGCGTTTTGTAAAGCCTATTAGGGTTTCCTTGGTGTATAAAACAAATCCTACGGCATTAGTAACGTACGAGTTTAGTGATCAATAGAGATCGATTAGCAATCATAGTTTTGTAATTTGTAACCTAGGCAGATTTAAGTTTTAATACAAAGTGTGAGTTTGATATAAGATCTCTTGTGTTTTCTTAATACTGTTCTTCTTAGCATTGTTGATTAGTTTCCGCATAATCAATAGTGTTCAATTAGTGTTTCATTATTGTTGCTTTGGATTTATCTAAAGTTAGAAACCCTTTACAAGCTAAAGGTTCTAGATCTATTAAGTACAGGATCTAACAGGGTGCTACGTCAATGTACAAAAATCAAGATATATGATACGACCTTAAATGGACGTTTAAAATATGTTTCATTTGATGTCATTACAAAATATCAGAGTTTTCACGTTAGGTCCCATAGTTTTCAAAAAGACATTAAGATTTTTTTAAGATAAAAGTTTCATTTAATTTAAGAAATCAGAATCCCTCTAATAGATATCCGTCACGGCTCCCATCCATGCTTATACCTCAGCACCTGAGATTAAAACATGCTAAAACGTCAACAAAATTGTTGAGTGAATTCATAGGTTTAACAAAAAATAGCGTAGACCAAAATATTTAAGTAATAGTAGACTATGAAACACATTCAATAGTCCAACACTTTGTATTATTGTCCTAAGCTCATGACACCGAACCTTAATGTAATAAACTGTAATCAAACCAGTACTCGAGGTTTGTGCCTCAACACGGATACAAATGTTACAAAAACATCATATGAATTTTCTCAATACAGATGCTGCCAAACATCCTACGAATTTTCTTCAAATGTTAAATGCGTCAATGGTCAACTAGAAACCACAGCCTAGACGGGTATTGTCAGTCCTGATAGATCTATCAATAACACTAGTGTATACCCAGCAGGTATTTAACGGTTCATGATAAAAAGGGGACTTAAATGGAAATACGGTAACTTAGGCAATAATGAAATCAGGAAATAGCATACAGTTTTGAAAATACTTGTGTCCAAATAAATCAAGCATGTAATCTCCCCCGTATTTAATAAAATAAGTAGTAGAAAAAGGGGCTACGAACTCACCTTGGGTGAATGGTAATCAATAAAGTATATCACACTTAGAAAATGCATCGGATAAACACCGATTGCAACCTAATCCAATGTAGGTCGTATAAGTACAAAACACACTTTGATTAACAACAACCATATATAATCCTATATAGCTACATCACCATCTAATCGCATTAGTGAAATCACGTTTATAAGTTAAAAACGTTTATAAATATCTCTTTAGTAAAAACGTCGTAACTTTCCCGTTTTTAATCTGTTTCTTACGTTTCTTACGTCCACGTTTTCGTATTAAGGCGAGTTATCAAAATATTACATTTTCATAATTTTGGTCCTTTGATGAGCAGTACTTTTTACTGTTCATGACAGATATAATTTTATTTTTATATATTTAGTTATCGTAAATCTCGTAAATGCCGTATCTTATTCGTCTTAACTCTGTTTTTAGTGAGTCATTCGAGCACGTTTTCGTAATTGAAATCTCTATTTATTTATGATGTTTTAAAAATAATTGAAATCTCTATTTTTTATAAAAGTATTATTATCGTAAAACTTGTAATCGTCGTATCTTTCTCGTTATAAATCGGATTTTCGAGTTTCTTATCTTTTTGGAATCCTCATGATATGTAGTATTTTATGAAAATATAAAATACATACTTTTGTTTACTAATTTAAAATAGCCCTTTTAATTAGTTATATATATTTATGTATATAACTTGATTTATATAGTTTTTATCTTACATAATTTACGACATTTTCTCCACAACACTTATATCATAAGTCATATATATTATAAAGTCCATAGGTCCATATTTGTCCAAGAGTCCAAGTTAACAAGTCCTTAACATAGTTTTTAAATCACACTTTCTTAAGTAAACTTTTAATTACTTGTTTATATCTAAACTTTTTATACTTAAACCAAACTTGTACATCACTTATACATCCATTATAACATGATATGAACATTCATACAACATATATAAAAGTTTACAAATTCATAAACAAGTGTAAAAATTTATTTTATATGTTTAAAACATTTCCTAAATGGTGATTAACTATATAGAATTCATATATGTATAAAATGATAAATGTAAAGACGTAAAGGGTTTTAGTTAACCTTAATATGATGTAATATGATAACCAACACAATCTAAACCCTTGTTTAGATTATAAAACAAAGCTTGCAAGATCTTGAAATCCTAAACCCTAATCATCCATTTTTCTTGTTTAACACTTGTAAAGGCTTAACCAAACCTTCAAACCATCTTAGTAGGTCTTAGATATGATGTGTGTATGCTTGTATAAGTAGTAGAAAATTTTGTATGGGTTGGTTTTGGTTTGGTTTTTGATCCGTTGGTTTTCAAGAGACAAAGGGAGAAAGAGATGATTTTTCTTAAGTGATAAAAGTGTGTATGTGTTATCTCCTAGTATGCATGTATCTTATATATGAAAAGGTGGTCAAAGAGCTAGAATAATGACCAAGACTTTCAAGGGGGGGGGGATTGGTTCGTTGGACATGAAGAGGAAGACAAGGGTGACTAGTGGTCAAACCACTAGTCATGAACCAAGTCTTAAAGACTTGGTTCCCTTGTTCCTAGGGATGAGATTATCCCCATGGGATAAGGAACATGTTTCCTAGTTCTTTCCTTTTTATTTTTGCAATTTGAATGAATTTATGTAAGTTGATAACTTAAATGTAAAGTGTAGATTTATAAATCAAAGTGTATGTATTTGTTTGTTTATCTCTTTGTAATTTCGGCTCAAGTGGTCTTCATTGGTAAAGTTTTATAAAACTTTGAGTATTAGTAATAATCATAGGCATTCGTTGAAGCGTAGAAAAGTTTTGGTGATTCCGGGAACACTTAAACGTAATTTATCGCGAAACGTAACGTTTTACGTAACTGATAAAAATAAAACATAATAATGTAATTATTACTTTAGTAATAATAATATAATGATTGTTTGACGTAAACTTTAATTTGTTTGGTGCCTGTTTATGTTGATTGTTGATTTTTTAATTTACGCGATTTAACGTATCGATTAAAATTAAAAGCAAACGCGTACGAGAAAAAAAAATAGTGAATTTAATAACGTCGTACATTGTTCAAAAATACGAATTGTTATAAATATTAAGCATATAAACTCGATAGTATAAAAAACATTGGTCATAAAGTTTATAAATATGTCGTCTTACCATACGTCTCGAACACACGTGTTCATCGGTTATAGTTACGAAGAAAGTCAGGCTGTTTGCAGTTTCCATATCACTCGAATGGGTGTGTTGAAAACGGGTGTGTGGGAATTGACTACTTATAGGTAAATGTATTAGGAAATGGGTGTGTTGGGCACAAATAAAATAAATTTAAGTATTACATTTATTAAACCTTAAAAAATATTTCAATTATAAGGAACTACTACCTCCGTCCCATATTTATTGTCCAGTTTTGACTTTTTGTGTCTTGTTTTGTCAACTTTGACCTTGAATATTTTTGTTTGCGCTATTTATTATTTGATGCATAATATATGAATTGATTGAGTTTTAAATGTATTTTTCATTGGTATAATTTTCATCAAGTATTATATAACACAAACATAAATATTTAAAGTCAAAGTTGACAAAGAAAGACTCAAAAAGTCAAAACTGGACAATAAATATGAGACGGAGGTAATACAATTTATTAGAGGGATTATTATGTAAACATAGGAAACTTGCCTTGCAAGCTAAGCAATCCCAAACCCTTTAGGAGTCCAAACCGATCACCCTAAGCAAGAGGGTAAGGGTTTTAGAAACTTACATTTTCTTCCTTTTACTTTTAAGTCCTTATAGTTAATATTTAACGAATATTAGTAAGTATTGTCATTTAAGCTTATTGTTAAATATAATTAATATATTACATATAATATATTAATTACATTAATTGTTCCTACATATTGACGTGTGTGACTTCATAGACTTACGTATTTTTCGGACATACATTATTTGTGATATGGACATATCACAATAGTGTAATGGTCTCCTCTATTATATAGTGTGCATATTTGCAAAAAAAAAACAAAACAAAAACAATAACAACTCAAATAACTAAATCTATTTCGCATACTGATAACTTGAAATTTTAACAAATTCAAATATTCCGTATTGCTTTTGCCACTTAGTTACATTGAAATTATACACATATATTTCGTCGGTCATCATAGACCAGTTACAAGGATTGTTATCATCCTTATTCAAGTAGCATTATAGGAGGCTAAGATCACTGTTAAAAACATCTCAGCCATGTTCATTCGAACCTTAAATGTTGAAAAGGTTTTCCTTATACTCCGCAAAAAAGAATAATACATCATCGTCAACACTTGAAGTTATCTTGAGATTAGCTCGATCCCAATACTTTTTGAACAAGGGAATAGTTTTGCAGAAGACGCTCCATTTTCCCAGTAAATCATTCATGATGAATGGATTCCCATCTTCTTTGTTGTTCCATTTTGTAAGAACACGATCCTAAAAAGGAATCATAAGTTCAAGTTCATAAGCTAGTGGCCCTAAAAAAACAATTATCCCAGCATTACTATTTAGGGTGTTTGGATTAGCTAATCTGGTTATGACCTTACTGGTCATAAGAGCTGAGTTGGTCCAGTTTAAATAAGAAAAGTTTTAAACATAAGAGGTAATCCAAACACCCTTTTACACAATCTGATAATAATGTAATGTGTGCTAAGTGTTTGTTTCGGCTTATATAATGGCTTATTTGATTTTGGGCTTATGTTTTATAAGGTCATTTTTTTGTGGCTTATTTTTAAAGTTTTCGGCTTATATAAGTTGATTATGAGATACTAAACTTATATAAGCCGGAAAGTTTCAAGATAAGCCACAAAAAGTGAGGTTATGAAACATAAGCCGAAAACCAAATAAGCCATAAGATAGCTATATAAGCTGAAACAAACACCCCTGTAGTAACATATACTACAATTCAACTGTTAATAAGTTTATTGTTTTATTAAAATAAATCATAAAAAAAGATTAAAAGATTATTATACCTCAGTTATGTTACATCCTCAATAGCTGAAAACATAAGTGTATGTGTTGACTATCTTAAAGAAAAGAAAAGAAGCTTAAAAAGTTGGAATTGAAATAAGCTTAAACAAACAAACAAACACCCCATTTGAAATAAGCTTAATCAAAGACATAAGTGAATGTGTGAGTGTGTGTTGTGTTGAAATAAGGTTAAAGATGTAATGGTTGAGATTTAACAGGTTACTAACGGGCCTCTGCCCCATCTGCAGGTTACCGTTTTTATTTTCATAGATTTATATTAATAATTATTTTCTTTAAATTACTAATTTACAAAGTAAGTAAAGGTAGTTAGTTTATTTTTGTCTATTTGATTCCTTTTACATGCATAATTTTACATTCAACTTAGGGGCGAGTAGAAAAATCAAAAACCAAAACCGAACCGAACTAGAAACCAAACCGAATTTGTCAAAACCGAATCAAACCGAACTACTAGTTTGGTTTTCGAATTGGATATTGGTTTGACTATCTGAACTGAAAATCAAATTTATATAAATATGTATGTTTTTTTATATTTTTATATATAAAAAGACCATTAACGTGTTTTATCATAATATAAAACAACACTTTTTATGCTTGATATATATTTTTTTTGCTAAAATCTATGTAATTATTATTTTTTAAATAAATTGTGTGACTAAAGTTATTCGGGTCAACCCGAAAACCGAATCGAATTCAAATTCGGTTTGGTTGAATTATAGTTCGGTGCGATTCGGTTTTTAGATTGACACAAAAAAAAATTAATCGAACAACCCAATAACCGAGCCAATGAACACCCCTAGCTCAAATTCATTTTTCTAGGTTCTTACTACACATATTTTTTTTATACTTCTAATATATCTATCATTATCATTAATCAACATTTTCTATAAAACTTAAAAAAAATAATCTTTTATCTATAATATATATAAATGGTTTACAGTCTATTGTTGAATGTTTAAAAAATTATGAAAACAATATATGGAAACCATAATTTCTGAGCCTAACGCATTGCCGAGCTCAGTAACGCGAGCTTGTGACTCAAGTGAGGGCATTAAAGTGGGTTGTACATTGATGGAACCAAGCCTGGTTGGGTCAAATCGTTGGCTTGCCCATTCCAAGTTGAGAGTTGGACCATGGGGTTTGAGTGAAGGCTCGGGTTTCCTGGTTCCTAGAGTAGAGGGCAATGCGTTAGGCTTTACTTTGGCTTGTATTCGTGATACGATTCCAATCTTTGATTTTAGCGGTTTCACTAATAAGGACACCTCCCCATCTAAAGCCCAACAAACACTTGCAAGTGTTATTTTTAGTGAAATGGTCAAAGATATAGAAGTCCACTTTGACATGACTATGAGACAGAAAATAGTTTTTGAGTGTCTGCGCGCACCACATGCTCAAGATTTTCTACTAGCTTGTTGCCTACGTGCCTTACACCACTATGTAAATTATTATCACCCTAACATGATATTATATATAATACAATTCAATTTTTCAAAGAAAAGTTTATAGCTCATATTTTTTATCACTACAACTATCTGCCGCTATAAAATCCTCTTGTTATGCATGGGTACTCGTTTAGTATAGTATAAGAAATCAATTGGCAAATTGAAAAAGTAGATTACTTTGGTGCCTAGCTTAGTCGAGATTTATTAAGAGCGTATATGAGGTAGTATATATTTTAAAAAATGTTCGACAAATTTGGTGAGGTGTATTCGGGTAGAAGTAAGTGACGCTAAATGAGCTGATTATAATTGAGTTGCTTGCATTAGTTGTTATAGCCAGTGTTGTAAAAAATGGGCTACGCGGTGCCTAAGCATGAATGTACCGCTTCGATTTATGGCTAGGCGGCCAAAATAGGCGGAAAAGACAAAAGGCGGTCAAACATCTGCCTAGGCAGAGTTAGGCTATCAACGAAGTCAACGAAAGTCAACACCTTTTTAACTAAAAATTAGGGGTTTTCTTTCCGGTATATCAAACCCATATTAATTTTAACATAACATCTTAACACAAAAGAAAAACCATCGATCGTAAACATAAAGTCATGGATTTTTCGTATGAAATTCGTACCAATTGAACAATATGGACAAGATGAGAATCAAGCATCAATTTAATATTTATGTTTGAAGTATTTGAAGCGATATGTTCACGTTTGAAGTTTTAAGTACTTGAATTGTGATATTTATTTGTCTATTTTGCGACTTCAAACTATGTGAACCTTATTATTTGAAATTAAAAGTATTTTGTTATGTTATACATATTATTTACAATATTTAAACCATGTACGAATGTGATAAACTTATAAAATGGAATAACAATGAGTCCTTATTGAACACATATAGTAAAAATATTTTTTCCCGAATACTCTTAAACTTATAAAGAGAAAAAACATAAATTGTTCGTATACGTACAACATCGTCTATTTATTTATATACATAACAATTCGTTTTCATTTTGATATTAATAATCTTGCGCATACATATGTTGTATTTTTACAAATACATATATATATATATATATATATATATATATATATATATATATATATATATATATATTGCCTTTTTAAAATACAAAGTCTAAGTATTTGTTTATTTTTTAAAATTATTAAAAAACATAAAAACTTATAAATTTACACTTAACACTATATTATTTATTTAAAAATTATCTGCTAAAATTTTATTAATTGCCAATTTTTAAGTTTTTATTTTCACAAATTTGACACATATATTTTTTTATATTCGTCCACCAAAATTTTCAATTATGACCAAATTAGATTTAATTTAAACTTTTTTTAACCAATAAGATCGCACGATTTTACTTAGGTGTCAAAATCAAGCGTTCTAATTGTTCAATTTTTTTCTATAAGATCAAATCTCATAAAGAAACTCCAAACTGATATAATTTTTTTATTATATAAAATATTATCTTAGTTATGTACAATATAAAAACTTTATAAGCTCGTATATTACCAAATTTAAAAAGAATATAGTAGGATGGGGAGAATGAAGATACAATGCCAATAAGGTCAACATCTCGATCAAAAGGTGGTCCATATAGTTTGAATAATATATTGGCTTTGATGCTTAAATAACTTGTTTAATCTTCATTTCTTCATGCCGAATAAATTTAAAGGCATGAAAATCCAACTGTGGTTTGTTCCCGATACGAACCCTGACCCTAGACATGAATATTCTTGGACCAATAAATAATAGTTTGTTCTCTTTTATGTTTAGACTATTCAGAAAAGTTTATATGTGTCATGCAGGCTTTCAAGAATCAGTGCCGAGATTTGTTCATGTTTGATTAGTGATTCTTGTATTTTCGGTGTGAATGTGAAATCAAAATATGTCGAGTGGACATACAAATACATGGGGTGAGGAGCAAGTGAGAAGTCGACATAATGTTTTTAGTTTCCTATCAGCCATTATAGAAAAGCCTTATATCATTTTCTCGCTTTGTCATCATCTTTATATTAGTATGTCCGTTTGACATCTTGGTTTTGCTTTTAAAATTGCTAATTTACAGGAGTTGTCGTTTTTTCGTTAAAGCGAAAATAATAGTGGAATATATTAGTATGTTCATTTGGCATTTTAGTTTTGCTTTGAATAACGCTAGCATGACCTCATTTTCACTTGCTACTTTTTTGTTAAACCTAAATATTTTTATATAATCATAATTCATACAAGGTGGATTTTATTTTGTTGTGTCGAAATGGAAGTGCGTTCTTATATCCCTTGTTATATCTTTAGAATCCTAACACTTTAGGATCAGCTTTAGAGCCCCGCATCTCATGAATGGCCATTGGTATATGGTGGTGTGGTTGTCTATATACTTCATGTAAGGTTTTATGTACTAATCATATTTATAGTTTAATATGCAAAATAAAATTAAATGCAGACCCTAGCCACGGATCGATGTATATGTTACAATCATTAGTTCAATTACAAGAATAGTTAGGTCGTGCATACTTTTGTGTTAGGCCCATTCAGTGCCTAATGATCTTTCACTTGGATTTGAATACAAAATATCCTAAGTGTTAGATAATCTTTAACAAATCAAGGTCACTGAGTGAACAGTCACTTAATGAGTTGCCTTCAAGAGATTGGCCTGAGTCAACAAGAAAGACTATAGCATTCACTGAGGCGGTTCTCAGTGAATTAAGCATGTGCCAAAGAAGAAGGTGATGAGTTTAGTGAGTTATGGAAATAGACACACTGAACCTCATACGATCTCCAACAACTAGAAGACCTTTAAGACAAGAGCCTGAAGAATAGGGGGTGATGCGGGTCTCGTAAAGACTTCAACACGAAGTTTTACAACTCCCTAGGTAGAGTACCTAATCGTTATAGTGTAGTATAGGCAAGACTCAGGGGTTGTTATCATTCTCTAAGGGAATAGGTTGGGAAGGCTCGAACAACTGAGATCTACAAGATTAAAAGGAGATTATTTTTGTATTTTTATATTATAGAAAGCAGATAAAATCATTGGTTTGAGAGGTTGATTGGTTTAACTGATTAATTAAACTAAATATAATCTAAACTACTGGTTATAACTTTGTGGTAAACAAACACATTTACTTAATCATTCACTACACCTCAGATTGCTACTCCTAATCTTGTTGCCTTGTGATACGTATTTTTTTAAAGAAATTATTTAACAAGTTTTAAATTTATAAAACTCGTTTTACCTTACAAACGCACTAACGGGCAGAAAACCCGGTCGTGAGTAGTGTAGTTATGGTAAATCCGAGGTCGTCCCAAGAACTAATGGGTGGTTATAAATCTGAGTTTAAAGGTTGTTACGTTTTGAAAGCTGAATTAATTGAATAAGTTATATGAAATTAATAAGAAGGAATGAAGAGGTACTAGGGTAGAAGGTATACCATCACCGAGTTATCCTAAATGATTCCCGACTCCCCTTTTGGTGCAATTTATTATTACAATAATCTGACGTAATGCTAAACTAAGATGGTCATCTTTGTTTAGTGTTGGGATTAAAAGACTTCTTAATGTTGTTGGAGTTAGTGCTGCTTAAGTATTTGTTAACGCTGCTCAAGTAAAGTTAGTGATGTTGAAGAACTTCAATGAAAAATATGTTAAGTGGTTAAGACTGCTAGTGGAAAGTTTCTACTGTGAGTACAATATTAATGCTTCTCAAAGTTAAGACTGTCAATACAAAGTTAATGCTGTTCAGAGTTAAGACTGCTAGTGTAAAAGTTAAGATTGCTGGTTGAAGTTAATGCTGCTGCTTGAAGATTACTGTTGCTGGTGTAAATAAGTTAGTACTGTTTGATTAGTTAGTACTGCTTATGTGATATGTATTAGTTTGTTTATGGAAAATATCTTATCTTCATAGGAAAGTATTATAAGCCGGTTAGGACTCTTTGTGTATAAAAGGAGGTCCTAGGGCAAAGAGTTAGAAATATAGAAACGATATATTAAAAGACTTCTTAATGTTGTTGGAGTTAGTGCTGCTCAAGTATTTGTTAATGCTGCCCAAGTGAAGTTAGTGCTGCTGAAGAACTTTAACGAAAAATATGCTAAGTGGTTAAGACTGCTAATGGAAAGTTACTACTATCAGTACAATATTAATGCTGCTCAAAGTTAAGACTGTCAGTACAAAGTTAATGTTGTTTAGAGTTAAGACTGCTAGTGTAAAAGTTAAGAATGCTGGTTGAAGTTAATGCTGCTGCTTGAAGATTACTGCTGCTAGTGTAAATAAGTTAGTACTATTTGATTAGTTAGTACTGCTTATGTGATATGTATTAGTTTGTTTATGTAAAAGATCTTATCTTCATAGAAAAGTATTGTAAGCCGGTTAGGACTCTTTGTGTATAAAATGAGGTCCTGGAAAGACTCAAAGAAATCTCCTAAATAAGCAGTACGAAAACTTTACTGCTCCAAAGTTAAATATGCTTGATCAAACCTTTGATAGACTTTAGAAACTTGTAAGCCAGTTGGATCTTTTGGGTGAAAAGCTCTCACAAGAAGATGTTAATCAGCAGCTGCTGAGAAGTCTGTCACCAGAATGGAACACACATGCGATTGTGTGGAGGAATAAAGCTGATATGGATACTATGAGCATGGATAATCTCTACAACAATCTTAAAGTGTATGAACCAGAAATTAAAGGGATATCAAGATCAAATTCTAGCACACAGAACATGACTTTTATGTCCTCATCAAATAACAACACTAGCAGCACTACTCAAGCAGTTAATACTGCTCATGAAGTCCATACTGCTAGCACTCGGGTTAATACTACTAACTACGAATATTGATAGCTTGAGTGATGCTGTTATTTATGCATTCTTTGCCAGTCATCCAAATAGTTCTCAACCTGTAAATGAGGACTTGGAACAAATCCATCCAGATGATATGGAAGAGATAGATTTGAGATGGCAAATGACTATGTTGACAATGAGGGCCATAAGATTTTTAAAGAGGACAGGAAGGAAGCTTGCAGTAAATGGAAATAAGACTATTGGTTTTGATAAGTCTAAGGTGGAGTGTTACAACTGCCACAAAAGAGGACATTTTACTAGGGAGTGCATAGCTCCAAGAATACAAGACAACAAAAACAAGGACAACACAAGAAGGAATGTGCCTGCTAAAACATCTAACACCACAGCTTTGGTGTTATGTGATGGTCTTGGATATGACTGAGTGATCAGGCAAAAGAAGGGCCTAACTATGCACTCATGGCTTACTCATTATCAAGTTCTAGCTCTGAGGTATCTACTGATTCTATATGTTCTAAATTTTGTATGCAAACTGTTGAATCTCTTAAAACTCATAATGATCAACTAATAAAAGACTTAAAGAAGTCTAAGTTAATGGTTCTAGGTTATAAGGATGGTTAAGGCCAGTAGAAGAAAGACTTGAATATTTTAAATCAAATAAGTCTATATATGTTCAAGATATTAAGAAATTAAAATGGGAAATTCATATAAGAGACTTAGCTGTTACAGACCTTAGTAAGAAGCATGAATTGGTTCAAAAAGAAAAAGATAACATTTAACTAAATGTAGAAAAATTAGAGAATGCACCTAAAAGTTTAAACAAGCTTATAGATTGTTAGATTGTTGACAACTGCAAGAAAGGTTTAGGCTATAAAAGTTATAGTGTAGTTCCACCTCCCTATACAAGAAAATTCATGCCTCCAAAACCTGACTAGTCTTTTACTGGATTAGATGAGCTTGTTAATAACCATGTAGTTGAGAACCCTAAGGATGTGTTTAGTGAAGAAGAACCTAAGGTTGTTAGGAAGAATAATGATGCCCCAATTACAACATAATGGGTGTCAGATGATGAGGAAGAGGATGTGTCTCAACCTAAGATTGAAAAGAAAATAGTTAAGCCTAATGTTAAAAAGATAGAGTTTGTTAAGCCTAAACAACAAGAGAAAAGCACTAGGAAAACTGTTAAACAAGTTGAGAAACCTAGGAAAAACACTCAAAGTCCTAGAGGCAATCAAATAAACTAGAATAATATGATGTCTCAAAAATTAGGAAGTAATTTTGAGATGTTCAATAAAGCATGTTATGTGTGTGGTAGTTTTGATCATATACAGGTTGATTGTAATTATCATCAAAGGATGATAAAACTAGTTTGGAACTATAATCAAAGGGTGAATCATCAGAATTTTGCTAAAAAGACTCACCCCTGTCCTTTAAGGAACATGATTCCAAGAGCAGTATTAATGAAGCAAGGAGTAGTATCAATTAATACTTCTAGATCAAAAGCAACAGTATCAATTAATACTGCTAGACAAGTTAATACTACTCACCCAAAAACAATAGTGAATGTTGTTGAACCAAAGACATATTTTTCAAAATCAGCACATTCAACTGTTAAGAGGCCCATTAATAAGAAAACAACATTAAAAAACAATAATGTTAATCAAAGGGTTAATACTGTTAGGCTAAATAATGTTAATACTCCTAGGTCATAAGCAGTAGTTAATGGTGTTAAGGGAAATAACGCTTATGTTGTTAAGGCCTCAACTTGTTGGGTTTGGAAACCAAAGAATAAAGCTTTAGACCATGTTTCTAAACACAACAGTGCATCAATTAGCCTCAAAAAGCTTACTTATATTGATGCACAAGGCATATCCAAGCCAATGATGGCTTGGATCCCCAAAAGAAACTAATTTTCTTACCTAATGTGCAAGGCAATCCACAAAATAGATTTACAGGATAAAGAAGTGACTAATAGTGGATGCTCAAAGCACATGACAGAGAACATGTCCTATCTTACAAACTATAAAGAGATAGATGGAGGATATGTTGCTTTTATAGGGAAATCCAAAAGAGGGAAAATCATTTTGGACTAACATTTTGCAGGATACGCAAAGAAAAGTGTTAATTTGTTGATGGAAAAGCTGTTTGGAATAGAATTAGAGTTAATGCTGGTAACTTAAAGTTAATGCTGCCAGGCATAACTTACTACTGCTGAGTGAAAGTTAAAGCTGCTAGGCATAACTTACTACTGCTGAGTAAAAGTTAATGCTGCTAGGAATAAGAAGAAGTTACTACTGTTGGATGACCGTTAAAGCTGTTGAGGGTATCTTGTATAAATACATTGATTAAGGGTTTTAATCGACTCTTTCATCAATTTTGATCTCTCAAATACTCTCTAAACACAAACCCTAACTCAATTTCGTCAATCATCATCAAAACCCAACATCAATGGCAACTCTAAAGTTTGCTGATATATACAACATGGTCTTGTTCTTGTTAAAACCTACAAAAAGTGATGGGTTCGATCAAATAGTAGATTTCTTGAAGGCACAACCCATAAAATACGCCTTAACCATGAACCCTACTATCTATATATCTTGCATAGAACAATTTTGGACTACTGAAAAGGTCAAAACCATCAATGAAGAAACACAGATACATGCCAAAGTAGATGGAAAGAAAGTTGTTATCACTGAATCAATTGTCAGAAGAGATCTTCAACTAGAAGATGAGGCTGGTATTGAATGTTTTCCAAATACTACTAACTTTGAAAATCTTACACTCATGGGGCATGAAAACATTTCTCAAAAGCTTACTTTTTATAAATCTTTCTTCTCCCCACAATGGAAATTTTTGATTCACATTGTTTTACAATGTTTATGTCCTAAAACAACTACCTGGAATAAATTTTCAAGTAGGGTTAATATACAAAGAAGTTACTAAAGTTTATGAAAATGTTCGATTAAGTTACTAAAGTTTATTTTGGTTCAACGAGGTTACTGAACTTTTGAAACCGGTTATAAAAGTTACTTAAGTATTTTTGACTGGTAATAATAGGTTATGGGTGACGAGGTGGCCATATTTATACACATGGCAAAATTATAAAAAATATAGAAACTAGAAAAATAAATATATAAGTGGCTTTCTTCTTTATGTATCTTGTATAACTTAAAAATCATATAAACTCAACCACAGATTCATCAACCCTATTACATCTTCTTTTTGTTATATTCTTTCTTTTAAATTCATTCATCTTCATGTTTTATCACCATTACCAAATATGACTGTCACTACATAAAAGACATAAAACTCCACAGGTTCACATAATAACTCAATTCACTTCGGTCTTCAGATCTTAATCTCATTAACTCTAATTAACTCCACTGATTCTTCATCTCCGGCAAGACACGGCCATACTCCGCCACCACAGCTTTCAGATCTTCATCAAACTCAACCGCTACCAACACATCTAAATCCTATGTCGGTAAGTTACACTTCAATTAAACTGAGTTGGAGAATTAAGTGGAAGATGTGAATCAATCTATGGTTTGTGTGGGTGGGTTTTCGAATGCACCCACGGCGACCGATGGGTGAGTTGGAGAATTAGTGGCGGCTGGTGGTGGGTTGTTAAGGCAACGGAGGTGGCTTATGGTAGGCGAGAATGAAGATGTTGAATGGTTCTGAATGGATTTTGTTAACATACTAAAAGAAAGGAGTTGGAAATTTTGTACTGTATGTATTTGTTAATTATAGATTATGATAAATATGGAGGAGGTTTGGATTCTTGATTAAAGAGATGTATGTATCTTCTTTTATGATAAATATGAGATTATAATAATGAAGATGATGAGTCATTTTTGTGTATTTGGAAATGGAATTAAAATGAGGTGACTTGGCATGAAGTGGGCCTATTTGTAACTAATTAAGTGACGTGGACAATGGAACTTATTCAACAGCTGGTAACCCTTCTCAGGAGTAATCTAAATGAACGTTCTCAAGAAGTTCAGTAACCTATGTAATAAACCTATAAACTTGAGTAACCTAGTTGAACAAAAATAAACTTTAGTAACTTAATCGAATATTTTCACAAACTTTAGTAACTTCTTTGTATATTAACCCTTTCAAGTAATATGGCATCTGCCATTATCTGTTTGGCAACAAATCAAAAATTTAATTTTTCAAAATTAATTTTTGAAAGTATGATTAAGAACTTGGATAATCTAACTAGGAAATTTTTAATGTATCCAAGATTTGTGCAAGTGTTTTTGGATAAACAATTGCATGATTTATCAACTCATAATGCGATTTATATTGCTCCCTCTCATACTAAAAAGGTTTTTGCAAATATGAGAAGTGTAGGAAAAGATTTTTCTTAAAAGGTAACACCTTTGTTTTCAACAATGTTGGTATAAGAACACTCTGAATTAGGTGAAGGTTCAGCACTACCTACTGATCCCCAACACACACCTACCATTATTCCATCATCATCTCAACCTGAGAAGACACAAAAACCTAGGAAGCCTAAGAGAAAGGCCACTAAGGTACCTCAGCCTAGTGGTCCAACTAAAGTTATTACAAATGAGGCTGTCTATAAGGAGTTGGATGACAGATTGGTGAGGGCTGCCACTACTGCTTCTAGCTTAGAAGCAGAGCAGGTCAGTGGTAACATAACTAAGACCCAATATAAGGCAACACCTAATGAATCAAGTTCCCTAGGAACTAGTTTAGGTGGTGGTCCCAGGTGCTAAGAAACCATAGGGGATACCATTGCTCAAACTAGGTTTGAGAATGTATCTAAAATTTCTAATGATTCACTGCTCGCAAGAGGTAACACACTTCGAAGTGATGAGGATATTATGAAACTAAAGGAATTGATGGAATTATGTACCAATTTACAACAAAGAGTTCTTGAACTGGAGAAGACAAAGACCACTCAAGCTGTTGAGATTTCTAGTCTGAAAAAGAGGGTAAAGAAGCTAGAAAAGAAGGATAAGCCAAGCACTACTAAGATGAAAAGGTTATACAAAAGTGTAGAATCCTTTGTTGAAAAAGAAGATTTGGGTGAGGATGCATCAAAACAGGGGAAGATAATTGATGATATTGATGTTGATGCTGATATTACCTTAGTTAGTGATCAACATGTGGATGAAGAGGTTCATGATGCTGATAAGGACATGTGTCACACCCCCAAACGGGGCCTGGATAGAATCACGTGTCCGGGGGCGTGACACATAAAAACGGCCTCTAAGGGGTACGTTTTGAAATAACACCGTTGCTTAAATTTAAATGAAGAAAATTTACATTGATACCATTAAACAAGTTTAGAAATCAAATTGCGGAAGCTTAAATAGTTTTGACAACGGTATTAAATATAATATAAATCAATGAAGATTTGTTCAGGCAAGACTTCATATAGTTCACGCAAGACATCCATGCTAAGCACTTGAGAAAAACATGTTAAAACGTCAACAAAATGTTGAGTGAATTCACAGGTTTAGTTTAACAATCAGTAGAGTGGACCACAAGTTTTATAAACACATATGGAATAGTTATAGGAGATATAACTTCACATAAAATGATGTTACTGTTTATTTTGTACTAAGCTCATGACACCGAAGCTAATTTAAGGTATGTAGCATTGTACACTGCCATTAAAGCCTGCCTCATGTGTCCGACCAAAGACACCTCATAAGATTCGACATGAAATATATCTATTTAACGGGCACCCGTATGTAGTAAGTGCGACTTACCCGGATAGGGATAATTAGTCCCAATAGATCTACTTATTACACTCGCGCTTACAAAGACTGAACGACTCAGTTATACCATAATTAACGGTTCATGATAGGTTTGGGCAGAAGTAGTCTAATTGCTACTTAGGCAAGTATGTAAACAAAGCAAGGAAAATCACGTATAAACACTTGTGTCCAGTTTTAGAAAGCAAGCAATGTTTCTCACCCCATAATATGAAATTAATATTCAAAAAGAGTTAAAAGTGTGGGGCTATGAACTAACCTCAATGATAAGGTAAAGTGTACACATCAAAAAGTATGGTCACTCGGAACGAACGGTGGTACACGGGTATGACCTAGAAGAATACGGGTCTCGATCTAGACTCAGAAGGTTAATGTATGTCATTGATGCATGAACGTTTATTATTTATTTTTTGTAAACGTTATTCGTGTATTAAAAACGTTAGTGGTCGAGTTTTATGAAAAGTCTTAAGTTACAAATAATTATGTATATGATATTATAATAATTATGTATATAATATTTTATTAATTATATAAATATAATATTATATTATTATTAACGTATAAATAAACTTGTTATTTATAATTCAACATTTTTCCAAATCATTGAGTAATTTAGTCAAAACATTTTATTATTTATGTTTTCTAAATAATTTCTAAGTATAAAGATTTTTACTAAATTTCGGCATGACCCGTTCGTGTTTACTCATGTTTCCAAAGTCGTAGACTTTATCAAAAACCATTTTCAAATCACTTTCAAATCACAAGATACAATTTACAAACTCTATCCAATCATTTTCCATTTAAAACAAGTCTAATGAGTCACTAAAACCCTTATTGGGCTTTTAGGCCCAATAAGCCTATTTAACGATTTAAAACGCCAAAATACAAAATAAGTAAGTCCGATATACTAGAAAGATAACAAACAAGTTCTAAGTTCATCAATAAGCTACCACAAGCTCTTAATAAGCCAAGACATAATAAGCCGAACCACAAGCTTATTGATAAGCTTGGGCCGTGGGCTATGGTTATGGGTGACGTAGGCTTGTAGGCCCATTAAGCCTTATTTGATCTTATGGTTTAAGTCAAATAAGCTTAATGCTTCATCCTTTCAAAAATAAACTAGCAATATCCAAAATAAATCTAAGTTACAAGAAAATAAGTCACAACAATATTTCTTAATATTTTTCCATTTTATTTCACATATATATATATACCAAAATAAGCTCAAAATAATCAAACAATCTCTCAAATAAGCTCACACATATAAGCCAAATACTATAAGCTCAAAAGTACAAATGTTATTACATAAAAATAACCACGATCACAAAACTATGATTTTCTTATATTTATTTTTATAAAATTTAAACCATGTGTATACCTTTTTAAGGTTTATGTAGTTTCAAAATCTTTGCTTTTACAAAACATGTTGTACAACAAAGGTTTATGCATCAAGAAGAGTAAGAAAGTACAAGTTATTTGAAGATTTAAAGACTTACAAAGAAAAATGGTTTTTAGAGATGAACAAGGATCAAGAACAACCCAAACGTTGTTTATTTTATACCCGAATAATCTTAAACGATCAAACCTTCAACTAGTCTTCAAATGTTTTTGTTTAAAGATGAAAAATGTATAGATTTGTGTATGTTTGATGTTTGGTCGTGGGTTTGAGAGAGAGAGAGAGAGCACAAGAGAAAATGTTTTTGGTGTGTGAATGATATGAATGAGGATGAATGAATGTTAACTCAAGTTATATGGCAAGATTACACACATACACACATATATGTATGTCCGCAGTTATGGTACAAGGGGAAAAAGGGGACCAATTTGATCCTCCTATCAAATTAGAGCTAGGACAATATGGTTGCTAGAATCATGGAAGTTTATCTTGGAAAGTATATTCAAATTTTTGGCATCCCATAGTGTATAAGGGGTGTTTGTTCGACGGCATACCAAAGGCAAGAGGGGACCAAAATGGTCTCCTAGTTTCTAGGAGGATAGTGGTCAAGAATGAATTAATTTACTAGGTCTTGCATGGATGTTTAAATGTATGCTCTAATTCATGTATCACGTAAGAAACGAAATAAATAACGACGTTACTAAAAATCATGAAATTTTAAATATTGCCATAAAATATAAAAACGTGGCTAGTGCTAAAATACTACAACGATAGGTGTCCTGGTTCACTCCCGAAGACGATTCTCAGATAAAAGCGAGAAACCTCCCGGTTAAACGAATAAATAACACGTAGCTCAAATAAGTTCAAATTATTGGACGGAAAATGATCACGGTACTAAACGGAAAATTACGAGTTGTGGCATCCTTTCCCCGTTAAAAAGAGCTTTTCCCTCAAAGCTCACGACGTAACCTCTACGGCGGGTGCATAGTTGGTTAAAAGATGCGGGTATTTCTTTTGTATTTGATCTTCACGCTCCACGTAAACTCCAAACCTCTTCTCGAGTTCCAACACACTTTCATGATTGGGATTCGACTCTGATTAAGTCACTTGACCTCACGGTCCATGATTTCAACGGGTTTTTTGATGAAGTGCAGTTAGTCGTCGATCTGGATCTCATCCAACGGTATAGCGAGAGTTTCGTCGGTTAAGCATTTCTTCAAATTTAAGACGTGGAACGTACTATGAACTCTACTCAACTGCTCTATGAGTTCAAGATGATAGGCTATGGTTCCAACTTTGGCAATGATCTTAAAAGGTCCGACATAACGAATGTTTAGCTTTCCCCATTTGCCGAAACGTATAACACCTTCCCAAGGTGATACTTTCAACATGACCTTATCTACAACCTCGAATTCAATTGGTTTACGTCTCATGTCGATGTAACACTTCTGGTGATCACGGGCTGCCTGAATACGACTCTTAATCTAAACAATTATCTTAGTGGTCTCGTAAATGATCTCAGGGCCGGTGAGCTGACTATCTCCTACTTCAGCCCAACAAATCGGTGATCTACACTTACTTCCATACAAAGCCTCGAAAGGTGTGGCCTTAATACTAGTGTGGTAACTGTTGTTGTACAAAAACTCTATTAACGGTAAGTGCTTATCCTAACCTTTTCCAAAGTCAAGCACGCATGCACGAAGCATTTCTGTAGAAACCATAGAGGGGGGTGAATACGTTTCCATTAAAAACTTTAAGATCAAATATTACATCACTCTTCTACTGGCGGTCCCATATATATATGGGGGCTGCCATGTATATCAGGGGGTTGCCTGATTTATGGGACCACCTCCAGAAGAGGTATTCAGACTAGATCTTTTGTATCAAATCGCCAATCAAGTTTGACATAATATGAGAAGTGTCGATAATGGATTTATAATAACAAGCACATATTCTACCAATATATCAACACTCACAATGTTTAATACAAAGAGCTACACAATCATGACTTACACAACATACACAAAAATTCACATAATCATAAGTGCAATGCAAGTGTAAAGATAAAGCAATAAATGCAAAGTCATAAGTAAAGAAAAAGGTAAAAGAAAATGCAAACTGGACACGGTGATTTATAGTGGTTCGGTCACGAAGCTCCTCTCCTCCCTGCTTCACTCCTCGAGTATCCAATTTGAGAGTTACATCACTAATCAACAAGCTCCCTTTCGGCGGAGAAAACCTTATATCGTTGCTTACATTATTTTTTGACACTAAGCTAGATGTTGAGTCCTTCTTCGGGTATGACCAAACCCGTTATGTTTTGTGTCCCAACATAACAAACCTTGTGTTTTAAGCCCAAACACATAAACCGCATTGCTTACAATATTTTCTGACACAAAGCTAAATGTCGAGTCTTAATCTTAGCTAGAATCAATCTACCACTTCACCAATGTATTTTAAGACCTAAAATACTAACCAACCCATAATCAACCCATCTAAATATATACATTATTTGGATCTACAAACTACTAAAGATTGAAAGACATGGACTCGATCTATATGTAATAAATGTTACAAATAGACTAACTAGACTACATAACTTTGGATCTTGAAGATGACCGAAGTTTTTCTCTTGCACTTGAGGAAAGAAGGAAATGATAGAAGATTTGATCACGTTTAAACAAGACTAACCAAGTTGAATGATCAAAGATTTAAAGAGATTTAGTGAGATCTAGAGAGAGAAAGAACTAAAAGAAAATCGTGCAAAAGAGTTATGAAAATAGTTGGAGGTGACCCACTATTTATAGGAGCTGAAAAATAGCCTGTCAGGAAATGGCGGTCCCAGATATATTAGGGGGCCGCCAGCCTATTTAAGGGACCGCCCCGACAAACGCTCCTGTTTTTGTCTTTTTGCGGTGAAGGTTAGTGATTGCTCCTGTTTTTGTCTGTTTGTCGGTGTCATACTTGTATGGTAAAAACGTTGACATGTGTTGGGGGGGGGGAAAGAATCAGATTTTGAATTTTGATTAATTACCACATAAAATTCTTTATAATTCAATATAAATGTTGGTATGTGCTCATTTATACATCTTACCTTTTGCCATAAATATGACGAGCTTAATAAGGACCAATAATAACCTTAGCCAAATAAAAAATCTAATTGTATTTGCTGTTTTGTGTATTGTGCTTGGCATAGGTTCGGTTAATCTACCATAAAGGACAATTTAAATCAAAAAATGACATAGCCGGGCACGGAATGGAATGAGCGCAAAAAAACTAAAGCCGAAGGCGTACCCATACTCTTCGGACAACCCGGGCCCCTTAAATGGGCGCGGGTACTGCAACTATTCCTAATATAAATAAATCATAGCTCCTTTTCACATTAACCCCATTTAGGTATAACCAATTGGCCCAAAATAATAAAAAGCACAAATCCTAATACATCAGACCCAAGGTCAAACCTCATTTATCTTGGTCAATAAAATATAAGAACAGGTCAAAGACGCAATTTTACCTATTCCCCTTTCTGTTTTCCCTCTCTTTTTCACCATTTGACGACATAGGGTAAATCATAGCCTAATCTACTCAGCTTGCATTTGTTTATTTGAAGGACTTAAGACCGACACACTTTAACAAACACTAATTATCCAGCGCTGGCAATCCCCGGCAAAAAACAATTGGCTATTGCACGTGGCACAAGTTCCAACAGATGAGATGAATGATGTTTTAAGGTCGTTATATGATGGATGGCTGTGATTAGAGATTGGGGAGCGTCTAAGGGCTCTAGATCCTTCCTTTGAGCACTATATAAGAAGAGCTCCTCACACACACAAGATAAGTAGTGTAGTGTAGTGTAGTTTTAGCTTTTTAGTCGTTTTGTGAGCGAGTGTAATTCTCAATTTTAGCTTAATGTTTTTCAATTTATGTCAATAATTTATCACTTTTGCAAAGCTTGTATTAAAGTTTAAGTAATCAATTATAAGTTAGTTTTCATATTGTATAATCGATTTTATTAATGTTTTTACTTTAAACTGCACTATGGTGTGTTTTAGATTCTTATACCTTTTTGAAGCTCAATATGCTTTCAAATTCACTAATGTAAGCTAGTTTAATATCTCACGTTAATACTCTTAATGCTTAAATGAGCTTATCAATTATTTAAACTCTCCCAAATTTATACTCTGTTATTTTGGAAGGGAAGCCAGACTTGGAAGGGCTTCCATGACCTTACCAGTTTATCATAGATAAGCTGGAGCTTATTGATAGCTTTTGGGGCAATTAAATAAGCTATGTTTGTTGCAAAAGACTTTTGTGAGTTCCTATTTTACCTTTTATAGCATTAATTTTGCATTTTGCTTATTTTGCTTTTGTTAGCTTTAAGAATATTTAGATTATAGATTATTATTGCTTTTTATCAGTTTGTTTAGTGTTATTATTTCAGATTGATAGTTTAAATGTCATTTTTAAGTCTTGATTAAAATCAGTTTAAAATCTAAAAACACTTAGTATAATCTGTTTGCTTATATTCTAGCTTATTTGATGTTAAAATATGCGTTAAGGTCTATATGAGATGAGAGAGAGTTTTATATGATTTATTTTTTAGATTTTTTGTTTTTAGTTTTTTGTTTGGTTGGGGTATTTGAAATCTATTGATTTGATTCTCATCGTTATTAAGCTAAAAATGATTTTTAGCAATTTAAAGGGGTGTTTGGCACAAGGCAGCACTAACTTGAGTTAGTGCTGTCAAGAGCCATTTAGTTCTTTAGATTAAATTTGAATATCATATTGAAGTTTATAAGGTTAGGATTTAAAGTTTTTGTTAGGCTAAATCAAGTTATAACAAGTTTTTGTGTATGTTGCTTGAATCTGAGTTCATAAGCTCAGATTCATAGCATCTTAAGCTTAGATCTATTCTAAGTTGCAATTGTTGGCTTTTTGTTCTTATTTTGGTGTTTAAAAGGTGTAGTATACATGTCCTTAAGGTCTGCATTGTTGAATTTAAATTTTGGCGCTTAAAATTGTGTCAAGTGCATTCAGATAGCTGCTACGTGATATAGAATAGGCCTTATAGCCATTTTCATTCTTAAAATTACGATAGTATAAGTTAGAGTTAGGTTTTGAAATTTGGTGCACAATTAGTTCATAGGTCATAGTTAATCTGTTAGGGCTTATTATAGGTCATTTAGCTTATTTGCTTATCTGTTTTAGGTCTGCAAAATTAGTCCTTTAGAGTTTTGTTAAAAATTAAAAAAAACAAAAAAAATAGTGTAATCTGCATAAGTAGCTTTTTTAATTAGATTTTTCTTAGGTCGATGGATGTGTTGTGTGTTTATGTTTTCGCGCGCAAAAATGAGCGCATTTTTGTTTTTTTTGGTTTTTGAAGTTTTTGTGTCTTTTTTGTTGTTGTTGTTGAGAGAATTAATTATTTGTTTTTGTTGTTCTGGAGGCGCTATATTGGCGTGGTTGTTGTTTGGCTTTTGTTAGAGAGGAGATGGTTTTTCTGTCTATTTGTTATGTAGATGGTTGCGGTTTGGTAGAGAGAGATGTTGGATCATTTACTTGCTAAAAAATATGTCAAAGTAGCCATTGTTTGTCTGTTTTGAATACTAATTTTGAACCAAAGATGTTTATGTGCTTATTTAAGCTTATGGCTTATGTTTGATTAATATTGTTCATTTTGCTTATTAGACTTGCGTTAAAGAGTTTGAGTTATTTGTTGTGGTTGAGCTTATTCTAGCTCATTGTCATTAAAGTTTTAGTAACAAAAATCCTCTTAAGTATAACTCTGTCACTAAAAAAGCTTAATTTTCTAGCTTAATAAATCTGGTTTCTATGAAAAGTTTCTTTTATAAAAATTTGCTTATTATAAGTTGTTTTAAAAGTTTGAGTAAAAAGTTTTGCAAAAATAAAAATGTTAGGGTATAGGGAAGCCAAGGGTGAGCAGGGTTCGAACCCCTGACCTCAACCTTAACCCCAACACTTTTATACACACACACTATAACCATCTGCGCCCTTGGGACTTTTACGTCCAAGGGTGCATTTCAAATATTCATTTTATAACATATTTTTGGCCCATTTTTCAAATTAGCATTAGAGTGCCTATTTTATGTTCTTGGCTGTATCATTTGAGCTTTTTATAAACTAGTAATTTTCCTACATCTTTCACATCATAAGCAATTTTTAGGAATTTTCTTAGATTTTTAAATCTTAGTTTAGTATTTTTCATGCATTTAATTAGTTTTAAAACTTTAGAAAATCATAAAAAAAATATAAATAAAAAAAAAATTATATTTTTTTTTAATCATATTTGAGGTTTAGGAATTAAATTTACGTTCGTAGGGCTTATTTTTTAGATACTTGCTTACTTGTCGCGTTTTCTTTAATTATCGTTAACGTTTTAATGCCTAATTTCGTAATTGCTTAGTCGTTTACTTTCCTTTGCATGTTTTATGTGTTTTTAGCTGTAGAAATAGAAAACCAAATCAAAACCTTGAATTATTCAATCACGCGATCACAAACTAGACTGACTTTCTATTCACACTTCGCCGAGGACAAACAACCCGGGAGTTTTAGAAATTGCTTTGGTTAAAAGCAATTCTCTTTAAACTATTGGAATATGTATACTACTATACTATAATTGACTTCGCCTCTTAATTTCACATACTTGTTTGTGTGTGTGGTTTGGAACGGACCAAATTGTCTAATTAAGTTTTGAAAAAATTATTTTGTTACATTTATAAAAATGTAAAGTCTAAGACAAAAACTTATTTCTTTGAGTTGTGTGCTTTTAGGTAGTAATGTATATTTCTGATTGGTTTTTTGTGATGGCTTTTTTTTCGTGGTGTTGTGTGTTATTCTGTTTATTTTGTATTACTTTTTGTTGTGCTGTGTTGGTATGATTGTGTGTTGTGTACGTGTGTTCTTTGTGGTGTGTTGTTTTGTTTTTTTTTGTTTTTTTGTTTTAGTAGACTTGTTTGTCAATTGTGTAGTATGTATTTGTGTATTTGATCTTTGTTTGAGTGTTGTAGTGTATGTTGTTCATGTTAAGCTGTTGTTTTAGTCTTTTTGTTTTTTTTGCGGCGTGTGATTTGTTGTACGTTTGTTTATGTGTTTTCTAAAGTGGTTTTGTAATCATCAAAACATAAAAGAGATCGTATAGATTAAATATCGTAATATTTGCACTAACAATCTCCCCCTTTTTGATGATGACAAAATATGTAAACTATAGCACATAGTAAAGTTTAAAAGTTACTCGTTTACACTCCTTTCTCCCCTTATTGTCGAAGCAAAAAGGTATAATGTGGATTATGGTTGAAGCATATAGGTTGGATGTTTAAGAAGAAGACATGAGAAGAGGGTACGTGCTCTGAGTATATAGGTTTAAATTATGAGGAGAAAATGTGAGAAATAAAGGTGAAGGTGATTGTGTGTTCCTTGGATAGTTTAGAAAAGGTCATGAGAGATGAGAAGTAGGCAAGAGAAGAAGGTAGGTACTTTGAGTGTATAGGATGAAGGAATGAGGAAAATGTAGATGTTCCAAGTATATTGGTTGGTGGAATGAGAAGACTCATAAGATTTGAGTTATTGGTTTTGGATTGTAGATGTGCTTGTGGTTGTCTGTTTTGTTTTTGTTGTGCTTTTTGTGTTATTAGTCTTTCGTAGATGTGGTTATGAGAAATGAGAAGAAGGTTTTAAAAAAGAAGGTAGGTAATTCAAGTAATAAGTCTTAAGGTTTTGTGAAGAGGACCTTAAGTTGAAGGTGAATTGAAGTGGATGAGGTAAAGTATGTGAGTACGAAGAACCCAACATCATTATTTGACAATCCTCATCCTATCTTCCTATAAAGGTGAGCTTGCATCATCCTAGTGAAGTCTTCTATCATCACGGTTTAACCAACTCCATACTATTTATCCATATATCTCCTAGCTCCCCCTTGCTCACTGCATCCCCATGATAATTACATTCCTTGTATATTTACTTTAACGGATCCATGGATCAAATAAATTACCATCGATGGAACTAAGAAAGTTCGATGCAATTTAAATGAGCTGGGATGCTTGCAGTGCAGTCCCCTTATTTGGGGGCACAAGGAATCAAGATATTGTTGTGCTACAAAACAAAGTTAGTAGACAAGTGCACATATACATATAGCCAAAACATTATCGGGGAATAGGACATGCACTTCAAGGTTTTATTATTTACAGTACGACACTTTGAAGAGACGCATAACTAGAAACATGCACAACAAAAAAACAAAACAAATCACAACAAATAAAAAACATAAACATACACTCTCTAAATTTAAATTACTCCTCAAATCCCTCAAAAAACAAAACTATAATTCAAACTATAAAATTAATCCACTCCCACCAAAACATCTTATCCCAAAAAACTTCATAATACATACACAAAAAAACAATTATATAACATCCAACAAACCACCAAAACAACTTATCAACAATAAACCCAACTCCTCTTCACTATCCTCATATACAATTCATCATACCTTACAACAATAACCACAATCTCCTACCATAATTACATTAATATCTACACCATAATTCCCTATAATCCTCTATTAATAACTAAATCAATTAAAACAAAAACCCACATCCCCACACTCTTCCCACCGATCAAAATTACCCAATCTATACAAATCTTTCATACCACTCTATACAAACAATATACCCCCCCCCCCAACATCACAAATTACCCAAACCCTACAAACTATTAATAAAATTAAAACCACTTAAATTAATTATAAAATAATTACTCCACATAATATCATACCACCTTATTTAATTATCCCATCTTAAATAAAAAAATATTTCATAAAAAAATATTTCCCACCACCACATATTATCCAAACAAAACACAATCATAACATAAACACAACAACTACAACCCCAAACACTAAATATACCACTAAAATCTTAATTCTTCCAAATCAAACTCAAAACCAAAAAACATACTTATAATACAACATAACTAATACACTTTAACCCTTATTAAACACATAATAACCCATCAAAAATACTCACCCTAAAACCAAAACTCCTATCACCACTCTAATGAAGAATGTTGTGTAAAAAAATATAATGTTAAGAAGATATGAGATATCTAAAAAGCCTACAATCTATGTGTCAGTATCACAACTGTAATAAGACATGAATACATGAGAGAGTACTCCTCTCTAAAAAGATCAAATCAAAGATTGTAAATGAGAAAATATAAGAAGTTGTGTGTGTATTATAAACAATATAACTGAGAGAGTAAGATTCTGCTACTATTGCTATTATGTCCTCAATCTACATTTATGTCATTGTGTTCCTAAGAAATAAGGGTGTCAAGTGAACTTGAAATTAATCTGTATAAAAATGTGTTATAAAAATGTATAATTTAGTGTAGAAAATAGTTAGATATATTAAGTGAATTAATCTGTAAAAACTCTTCCATTAAATGAAGTCTGACGATGTGTGAACCAAAAGTCTAAGAATCAAAAAAATTAAGAGTCTAAAGATGTGTATACAATATAAACTATTAATAAAAAATGAGTTCTCATTGAAGATCAAAAATGAATCTCTAAAGAAGTTTGTACAAGTGAAGTTATAATTTATATGGTCTATAATAAGTTGATCTCTGTTATTCTTGTAATATCTCTTTTATCTCTCAAAAGTAGTGATTAACTCTCATTTATCTATGAGTTTAAATGCAATAAATTTTGATAATAGATAGTTAGAAAAGTTTTCTGTTGATGGATATATTTTTAAGTCTGGTGGTGATATATAGTCGAAGATGCTAGTATACGTGTGATATGTGACTTAATGTATTATGAGAGATTGTATAGTGTGAACTAGTGATTTTTTGTGTGAGATAGAGAGATAGTATAATTTAATTTAAAAGTGAACAAATGTGTTATTTTTATTCTAGTTTTAGTCATTTCTGTGTTTCGATTTTGCGGTATTTCGCGAGCTGTTCTGACATTATATGAATTAATATCTGGGGGCGCCATAATAGATCTGGTGTCACCAAATAGAGATATAGACCAACAGTAGGGATGTATGGCGAAATTGACGGAATTTTTGACAACGATTGTAATATATGTGGTGTAAGATTGTTTTTGTTTGCTTATTTGTATGGTTGTTTCTCTTTAATGTGTAGTTTGTGAAATATTGACTTAAAGTACTTCGGATGGAAGTATTTAAGATGTCTACGACATGGAATGAGAAACACGGACTAGAATCCGAAAATTATAATAAAATAATAGACCTAAATATTTAATGTTTTCCATACATCTAAAAACCTTGACGAATAAAATTTAATACTCCACTCAATATTTTTAAATAAAATTCAATATACTTTCTATTTTCACAACCTACTCACCCTTTTCGTCTTTATAATATTATATTACCTTTATGTACAATATACCTATTAAATTTAAACTAATCTATCGTTTATTTATTAACGCTGGAAAATAATAATAATACTAACATTAATAATACTAATTATAATAATCATAATAGTAATATAAAATAAATACTCCAGAATAAAACAAACAAGATATCTACTACTATCATAACAATTACACGCATGTGATTTTGTCTTACTCGATAAATTTGAATACAAGAAACAATCATATGGGCTAGGTATCATTTATCATAAATTTTTATCTTAAAAATATATTACAGAGGATTATCCATCACTCATTATGTATATTCTTGGTTGAGTATAGAAAGAATAGGTGTGATATCTCAAAGATAAAGATATTTTTCATCAAATGATAAAATGAATGTTTTTCTTCTAATGTAAAGAAAATAAATTTAAATTCTAATTAAGGTGAAATAATTTATTCTTCGATATTAAAGACATTTTACTATCTAAGAGAATAATTATTTTATAAGATACCTAATTTAACTACACAACTACAATAAAGAAACTACGTCAACTGTATAAATAAATTTTACTATAATATAAATACTTTTTCGACTAATGAGAAATAATGGTTTCGTCGTACTAGAATACAGTCAAACATCTAATATAAACTAATTAATGTTTTTTATTGTGAACTGTGACTCTCTTGACTTAATATGTAAGTGTTGTTAATTTTCGAGTTGTGAATTTGTTTTTTATTATTATTTAGGTGTGTGTTTTGTGTAATGTTGAGATATAATTTCTGGTTTTTTTTTTTGTTGTGATGTTGAGATGATTTTGTTGATTGATTATTTTTTTCTGGGATTTAGGGTTGAATTTTATGCGCATTTCGTTTTTTGTTTTAACGGTTTTGCGCTCGCGCGCTTTGTATAGTTGTTTTCGGTTTTTGAGAGAGAAGTTTTTTGAGTAAGATTGTATTTTTGCGCTAATTTGTTTGGGTTTGAGATTTTTTGTCGGGAGAACCGTGTTTTTTAGATGAATTAGAGTGTTTTTGTGTTATTTTATTTTTGTGTTTGTTGTTTGCGATTTTTGGAGGAGAGAGACTTGCGATCGCAATCGTTTTTTAAAGGTCCTATCCGAAGAAGATTATTATTCAAGCGTTTAACAACATAAGTTAAAACGCTCTCCTTCTCTTCGACGGAAAAAACATTGCTTTCTCTTCGACTGGAAGCATTTCTTTCTCTTCGACGAAACATTCTTGTTTTTCGTCTTTGTGTTTTTTTTTTCGAGTTGTGTTGCTTATGAGTTGTTATATTGTTTTTTTGTCTTTTGTTTGTTGAGCTGTTTTTTTTACTGCGTTTTTTTGTACTGCTGAGATTCACGGTGAAATTGTTTTTTATTTTCGCTTGTGTTCTTTTATTTTGTTTTGGATGATGCTGGTTTAGAGAGGATTTTTTATAGATAGCGAGGTGTTCGTTTTTGGTTTTTTTTTTGTTGTGTGTGTTTGTTGTGGTGAGATCGCTCGCGCGCGCTGATTTTTTTAGAGTGATAGAATCTTTAATTTTTTGTTTTTTTATTTGAGCGCGTCTTTTGTTTTTTTTTGTGTGTTTTTTCGATTGTGGCTGTTAGGGTTTTTGATGAGATTTTTATCTTAGTGTTTTCTTTTGTGTTTGTTCTGTTCGCTTCGTTACTTGGTTTCGGTCATGAGCGTGTTCGCTGCTTTTTTGAATTTTTATTTCAGGATTCGACGAAAACATTATTTCCCTTCTTCGACGAAAACCATTCTTTCTCTTCGAGAGTAAAACGTTCTTTATCTTTGATGAAAACACTCTCTTTATCTTTCGATCACACCTTTCTTTCTCATCTCAACACGCCTCTAAACCATAGCAGATGGCTAATATCATTTCTATCTATTATTTCCAAGCTACACCTTTAGATAACCTTTTTACCCTCGTATTATTGATTGTTTTCATGAAAATTCACAATACTCGAAGTAAGACCTACCATCCAGCTTGAAATTGTCATGCTCGTCTGTCTTATCTTTGTTTGATTTTCTCTTTATTATTATTTAATAATAACTTTATTATTAATTATTATTATTCCATTATTATTATTATTATTATTATTTTCGCGTACGAAAAAAAAAAACACACCGAAGATAGTTACCATTTCCTTCGGGACAATGTCAAAACGGAATACATCTCCATCAAAAAGGTTGCGTATGAAGATTACATCGCCGGAAAATTCTTTCTTTACCCCTCAAGGTGTAGTAGTTAAATTATATTCGTCTAGGTATAGGAATGATGGAACACATACCATAAATCGTTCTCTTCTTTTCTTTCTATAGACTTTCCGCTTTCTTTTTGTCGTGTTCAATTCCATGTCGTGACAACTTAACTACTTCATCCGAAGTACTTTAAGTATTTTTAATTAGCGAAATGCAAATTAAAATGTCACTTCTTTCAAAAAATTCGTCAATTTCTCCAAACATCCCTCCTGTTGGCGGTCGGTGGCCCCGATCTATTATGGCGGCCACCAGATTATATTTGTGTACCGCGGGAAGCAGCTAGTAATAACATCTCAATTTTTTGTTTTTATCTCTTCTTCTCTTTGCTACGAGCTTGACGTCTATCCTACACCAAATCTTTGAAACCCAATATCTCTCTTGAGAATCAATGGGTCATCCTCATATCCAATTATCATAAGCATAATTACTTATTAGTTCTATAGACAAAAGTGAATTTAATCATGAAACTGCGTTCTCTGACTTCTAAAACAACTATCCTTACAATCGTCATACTCACAAATCCCCTCACATCTTGGTCCTCACTTCTCGTAAACGTCTTTTCTCACATCAAATAGCCTTTTTACTTTTAAACGGTTCTTCTCTCTTTCAAGGAGTCCTCTTCACTCGCTAACGTTTCTTTTTCATCTTTATAAATGTATTATTCTATCTTCTTAATGTTCATGTTACTATTAGAATTCCCTCCTGTATCCCTTGACAATACTTAATTATATCATCCGAAATATTTAAGTAAATTTGCGTAATGCAAATGTCACTCCTTCGCCAAACTTTTCAATTTCCTAGAATGTGAGAGAACATAAAGGAAGGATATTCAATCTTCAAGTGTAATTAAGTACCACATTGTTGAGACCCTCATTATTCTTCAAACATGAAAGACTACCTCAATTCAACATCCTCCACCTTTGTTCTTAACATTGTTACCTACAATTTACACCATATAAAAAAAACCTTTGATTCCATAAATCATCACTTTTGTTTCTGATAGGGTCATATGCACATTCAATTTTGGTTCGATAGGGTTCCATCCACTCTTTGTATCGATAGGGTTCATAATCTATTTCTGTCCGATTGGGGTCCACTATGGAAATGATATATCATTCTTTTCCTCATCAAACCTACTCGTCAATCGTTCTTTTTAGTTTTCGATCATCCTTTCACTACATTTCGGTCTCTATGGAATCATTTTCTCTTTCACTACTCCAAGAAGCACATTTGGTCTACTTATCCTCGTTCTTAATTTTTTAGTTTTATCCTTTTTAAAGTAGGTATTTTGGCATAATCTACAACAAGATATTATGTGTCTTTCATCTTCCTTTAAAATTAAAAGTTTCATCCTCATATTTTTGTCGATTTAGGCTTTAAATGTAGCAACAAATTTATATAAGAACGGGAAGATTCCCATTTCGTTTTTAAAATTCGGTCAAATATTCGTCCTTAAACTCATACTCATCGAGATCTTTTTATATTTATCATTTAATCAGTTGATTTTATAAATTAAATAATTGGGCATGTTTCTGTTTATGCTTCTCTTTCAAGTGTCGTACTGTAGATTTTTAAAACCTAGAAGTGCATGTCTAGTTCCCCGTAATGTTTTGCTTTATGAATTTGTGAACTTGTCTAACTTTACTTTGTTTTGTTGCACAACAATATCATTGATTCCGTGGTGCCCAAATAAGGGCGGTGAACTTGCAAGCATCATACTCATTTAAATATGCTTCGAACTTTCTTTGTCAATAGTTGGTAATTTATTTGATCATGGATCCTGGTTAAAGGGTATTTATACAAAGGATGTAATTATCATGGGGATGCAGTAAGCTAAGGAAGGGGAGCTAGGAAGACATGTGGGGTTAATAGTATGGAGTGGATTAAACGTGATGATAAAGACATTCACTAGATGATGCAGCTCACCTTTAGAGGAAGATAGGATTGAGGATTGTCAAAATTTAATGATGATTGGGTTACATTCTGTTTTCTACACAATATCTACTCGATGTCCTCATTCCACTTTCTCATACGAATTGACACTCCGTCGCCGTCTACCGTGAAAGGTCCTCACTCTTTCTACATTATCTCTCTTAGAATTGCTTTATATACTTGAAAGTACCTACCGTCTTTTTAAACCTTTTCTCATTTCTCATTACCTCATCTAAAATTATCACAAGAATACACCAAAACACATCAAACCCTTATTTTTCTTATGTTGTCTTCTCATTCCACCAACCAACTTATACTTGGAATACTCTACATTTTCCTCATTTCCTTCTATCTTTATACACTCAAAGTTACCCACCATCTTCTCTTGCCTACTTCTAATCTCTCGTGACTTTTCTAAAACTTTCCAGAACACACTAATTCACCTTCACCTTTATTTCTCACATTTTTCTCTCATAATGTCAAAACTAGATATCAGAGCACGTACCCTCTTTCTCATGTCTTTCTTTTAACATCCAACCTAATATGCTAACCATTATACACATTATACCTTTTTGCTTCGTACAATAGGGGAGAAAGGAAGTGTTAACGAGTAACTTTTTAACTTTACTATAGGGTCTTTAGTTTTATTTTGTCAATCATAAAAGGCGGGAGAGTGTTAGTGCTAAATTATCTACGATATTTAATCTATACGATCTCTTTATGTTTTGATGATGACAAACATGTAACTTGTAATACGTAACGTAAAGTGCGCAAGTTACTCATAATCACAAATCATCAATGAATACACATGCATCATCATCTCTCGGACCATGTCTACTAAAGTAGCATCAAGACGGACATTGGTTTACACCGACTGTAATGTTGTCTACTACAATGGTGATTGTACAAACAGCATTAAACTTGAAGGATGATCATACAGAATAAGTTTTTGTCCTTTAAACTTTACATTTTTATAAATGTATCAAATATATCTTTTTTCATAAAATAATTTATTAGACAATTTTGGTCGTTCCAAACCACAACACACAAAAAGTATGTGATTAATTTACAGAGGCGAGTCTATTTATAGTATTAGTAGTATACATATTCCAATAGTTTAAAGTGAATTGCTTTTAACCAATAGCAATTTACTAATTACTTCCCGGGGGTGTGTGTCACTCGATGAAGAATATAGTTCGTTTGTGGATAGATTGTCAGTATATTAGTATTTGTAGATCGCGTGATTGATATAATTCAAGGTTTTTGTATTTGGTTTTCTACTTATATTCTTCAGCTATTAGAGAGATACTAAAACACAAATAAAAAATGCTCATAATGTGTAAGTAAAACGGACTAAGCATTTTCGAAATTAGGCATGATTTGTCTATATAGCTTTGTTTAAACGTAATTAAAAGCAAAGCTTGACTACAATCTAGTATAGCAATTGCTATATTCATATAAAATAAGGCCTGCCATACGAACGTAATTTAATTCCTATCAATTTTTTGTATTTCCTCAAAGAGATGATATCTAACACAAAAAAATTATAATTTTTTTTTTATTATTATTTTCTTTTTATGTTTTTTCTAAAGTTTTTTTAAAACTAATTACAATGCATGAAAAATACTAAAACTATGATTTAAAATTCTAAGATAAAATCCTAAAAATTGCTTATGATGTTGAAACGATGTTAGGGATAATTATTAGTTTATAAAAAGCTCAATTGAATAAGCCAAGAAAATTAAAATAAGCACGATAGTCTGCTTTTATATGTATAAAGGGGCTTCAGAGACACATAATTATTGTTTTAATAGAAAGAAGTATGATATGTCTCCCACATATCTGTTGGACGTAAAAGTCCCAGAGGCAGAAGATCAAGACAATGTGGTTATAGTGTTGATGTTGTTAGTATAAAGTTGTTGGCGGTTGCTAATAATGGTTGACGGCTTCATTAGGGAGTTCTGATATTTTAGCCAGTCGCAGACTAATCCCTTGCTTATCCTCTATTAGATACACGCTCGAACGTTTGTTCTTTTTTTGCATATATATCTTTTACCTCTATAACTTTTATATTAAGTACAAGGCTTATCTATAATAAAAATTTTGGGTTATATAAAGAAAACTTTATTCTTGTAAGAAACTTGAAATTTTATTATAGCTAGAGTATAAATTTGCTTTTTAGTGACAGATTATATTATGAGGATTTTTGGTTTTAACTGAAAACTTTTATTGATTCTAGATGAGCTCTTGAATGAGCTCAAGGAATCCATAACAGAACATAAAAGCTCAATTGAGAATCACTTTAACTTATAGATTCTATTAAGGCAAAGCTGAACCAATTTAATCTAAACAATTAGCCTTTAAAGCTGAATAAAGCACTAACTCCTTTGTTCAAAATAGGTTTTCAAAAACAGAACAATGGCTACTTTGAGCTTATTTTTTTAGCACAAGTTAACTGGATCCTTATGCTTTAGTGGCTTTTATACCACTAAAACGCTTGTCCTACAAACTATTTAAAACAGCAATTAAAAAGCATTTTGAAAATCAAATAAGCAAAGAAAAAATCTATATTAAAATAGCTTAAGTATGAGCATTACATATTTTTTTTGTCTTTTTTAGATTTTTAAACAAAACTCTAAAGGACCTATTTTGCAGACCTAAAACAGTTATGCAAATAAGCTAAATGACCTATAATAAGCCTACTACAGGATTCACTTGACTATGAACTAATTGTGCACCAAATTTAAAACCTAACATCTAACTTATACTTTCGTAATTTTTGAATGAACCTATGCTATAAGGCTATTTTTGCTATTGATAATGAACTTGACACATAATTTTATAGCCGAAATTTAAATTCAACAATGCAGACCTTTAGGACGATGTATACTACACCTTTTAAAACACGCAAAATAAGAACCAAAAGCCAAACAATTGCAACTTAGAATAGACTCTAAGCTTAGATGATATGAATCTGAGCTTATGAACTCTGATTCAAGAAAATACCAAAATTGTTAAAAATTTGATTTTGCACTACTAAAAAAACTTTAAATCTAGCCTTATAAATTTCATATTTGTTATTCAAATTTAATCTAAAGATCTAAATGGCTCTTGACAGCATAAACCATGTTAGTGCTGCTGTCGCCCAACACCCCTTTAAAATTGCTAAAAATTATTTTTTAAGCTTATCAAAGATAGAGGATTTCAAAGCTTAGAATTTCAAATACCAGTAATTATGAGTTAAAATAGACTATTAAGCTATTTGTTAATCATTCAAATATAAGCTTAGAATAATAAGCCAAACAGATTATACTAATGTTTTTTTAGATTTTATACTATTTTATATTCAAGACCTGAAAAATGACATTTAAAAATATCAACTGAACTATAATAGCATTTAACAACTATAATAAGCAATAATAAAGCTATTCTAAATATCTTAAGCTAACAAAAATAAGCAGAAAATAAGATAAAGTGCAAAATTAAGCTATATAAGGTAATAAATACGGAACTCCACAATAGTCTTTGCACTAACAAGGCTTTTTAATTGCTCCCAAAAGCTGATCAATAAAGCATCCAGATGCTCTAGGAAAGATGGTGAGGTATGGAAGCCCTTCACAAGTCTGGCTTCCCTTCCAATATTAAGCAACGAGGTATATAATTGGCGGATCGAGGTTTAAATATTTGATAATGCCTCAGTTAGCTTTGAGAGCTTAACTGAGTATTTAGCTAGCTTATTAGTGATTTTGAAAGCTTTTGAGCTTAATAGAGTAAAAGTGCTTAATCTACATCAATAGTGCATAACAAGTAAAAACATGAATTAAACTTTATCAATATGGAAACACTGAAATCTTTATTGATTACTTAAACTGAATACAAGCTTTTGAAAAGGAAAATTACATTAATTGAAAAACATTAAGCTAAAATTAATACAATAAGCTAAAACGACTAAAAAGCTAAAACTACACTACACTACACTACTTATCTTGTGTGTGTGAGGAGCTCTTCTTATATAGTGCTCAGAGGAATGATCTAGAGCCCTTAGACGCTCCCCAATCTCTAATCACAGCCATCCATCAATAACGCCTCCAAATCACATCATCTCATCCGTTGGATCTTGTGCCACGTGCAACAGCCAATGATATTGCCGGGGATTGCCAGCGTGGATAAGTAGGTTGTTAAAGTGTGTCAGTCTTAGCCTTCTATAAACAAATGCAGAAAAGGAGTAAATTTGGCTTGGGAATTTACCAGATGTCGTCAATGGTTGAAAAAGTGGGGAAAAAAAGAAAGGGAGATTGTAAAATTGACTCTTTGACATTTCATTAAATTTTGACCAAGATAAATGGGGGTTGACTTGGGACTGTTGGATATTTAGATTTGGGCTTGGTTTAGTTTGGCAATGGTTATACTAAATGGGGTTTATGTGTTGATAAAGGGGCTTATTGATGTTTTAAAAACTATGTTAAGGACTTGTTAACTTGGAATCTTGGACAAATATGGACCTATGGACTTTATAATATATATGACTTATGATATAATTGTTGTGAAGAAAATGTGGTAAATTATGTAAAATAAAACTATATAAATCAAGTTATATACATAAATATATATAACTACTTAAAAGGGATATTTTAAATTAGTAAACAAAAGTATATATTTTATATTTTTATGAAATACTACATATCATGAGGATTCCAAAAAGATAAGAAACTCAAAAATCCGATTTATAACGAGAAAGATACAATGATTACAAGTTTTATGATAATAATACTTTTATAAAAAGTTACTGTTCATCAGGGACTTTATTATTTTTAAAACATCATAAATAAATAGAGATTTCAATTACGAAAACATGCTCGAAAGAATCACTAAAAACGGAGTTAAAACGAATAAGATACTGCATTTACGAGAATTACGATAACTAAATGTATAAAAATAAAATTATATCTGTCATGAACAGTAAAAAGTATTGTTCATCAGAGGACCAAAATTATGCAAATGTAATATTTTGATAACTCGCCTTAATACGAAAACGTGGACGTAAGAAACGGATTAAAAATGGGAAAGTTACGACGTTTTTACTAAAGAGATATTTATAAACGTTTTTAACTTATAAACGTGATTTCACTAATGCGATTAGATGGTGATGTAGCTATATAGGATTATATATGGTTTTTGTTAATCAAAGTGTTTAGTACTTATACGACCTACATTGGATTAGGTTGCAATCGGCGTTTATCCGACGCATTTTCTAAGTGTGATATACTTTATTGATTACTATTCACCCAAGGTGAGTTCGTAGCCCCTTTTTCTACTACTTGTTTTATTAAATACGGGGGAGATTACATGCTTGATTTCTTTGGACACAAGTGTTTTCAAAATTGTATGCTATTTCATGATTTCATTATTGCCTAAGTTACCGTATTGCCATTTAAGTCCCCTTTTTATCATGAACCGTTAAATACCTGCTAGGTATATGCTAGTGTTATTAATAGATCTATCGGTGATCTGAAAAATCCCCGTTTTAGGCTGTAGCGTTTCGAGTTTATCCCATTGAAGCATTTAACCTAATTTCTGAAGAAAATTCGTAGGATGTTTGGCAGCATGTGTATTGAGAAAATTCATAGGATGTTTTTGTAACATCTATATCCTTGTTGGGGCACAAACCTCGATTACTGTGATTACAGTTTATTACGTTAAGATTCGGTAGTATGAAACCTACTAAGGGCAAATAATAACAATGTGTAGGGACTATAGAATGTGTTCATAGTCTACTATTACCTTAAATCTTGTATGGTCCTCGTTATTTCCTAATAAACCTATGAATTCACTCAACAATTTTGGATTGACGTTTTTTAGCATGTTTTAATCTCAGGTGCCTGAGTATAAGCTTGGTTGAGGTAGCCGATGCACGGTTATTTATTAGAGGGATTCTGATTTCTTAAATTCAATGAAACTTTTAAAAAAAAATCGTAATGTCTTTTTTAAAACTATGGGACCTCGTGAAAACTCTGATATTTTGTAATGACATCAAATGAAACATATTTTAAACGTCTATTTAAGGTCGTATCATATATCTTGATTTTTGTACACTGACGTAGTACCCCATTGTTATCATTCCGCTTACTGCGACATTATTTTTTGAGTGTGTTACATTATTCCTTGCTAGGAAAATTGCTGGAAAGGGTTTGGAGCGCTTTTACAATCCTTTCAAGACTATCGTGATATGCACAGTCTTCCTTACTAGAAAATATCTTTGCAAGATTCGACCATCGTCCCACTTGACGAAATCCAGTTTGTATTCAATCACCTGCTTTTTCTCAACGGCACAACACACTTGTTCTTCTATATCGTTTGCAAAATACATTAGGAATCAATAATAATGTCAATTAATATCCAACTTTTATTAGTTCAACTGATAATCAATCGAAGATTTCACCTAATAAGGTGACATTTTTTACTTTTTTTTTTACGGAGTATTTGTTTTTGTTTCAATTTTTTTAGTTTAGTTATTAATGATTCATGCACAAGTTTTCGAGAAATGATGTTGCTAATCTTCTTAGAACTGGTCTTGAATCTAATGCATATGGCAGCGATCGATTTTCTGTGTAGATCAATTATATTGATTTCAATATGAAGCATTTGATTAATTTGTGATTATCAGAAGGTTACTATGATGGTTATGGATATAAATTTGATCGGATAAGATTTGTGCCATTAACTGTTTAATATAAGGTCTAAATGAAGTTTTATGCGTTAATTTTCAGGATCTTCAATTATATCACACACAATGCTTACCGATGTAAATATATTTTTTATAGAAAATATAATCGTACTCGTGTCCTCGTTAAATTTAATTAAGCCTGATTTTTGGTGTTTTTGCAGCAAGATTGTGTGTGACAGCAAAGAGAATGATGAAGACGTATCAAAATTAACTCTTCACTGTTGAATAAACTAGTATATGAATAAACATGGTGAGTGAGCAAACTAAGATTTCACTTTTTATTCAGAATTATACCAAAAACTAGCTTAAAACATGAAATTACTTCCTAATTCAAACCGGTCAACTTATTTTAAACATAGAATAACTATGGTTTGTTGATAACAGCAGCTTGAATTTTAGGGACTCAATTAAGAGCACCCTTATCTCAAAAGAGATAGATAGATGATATGATATGATCATATTAGATCGGCCTACGGTTTTAGGAGGTGAATCTTATAAATAAAAATTTCCTTGAGACTACGCAATTGGTCCTACCCGAGGAGTGAAAATAAAAGTTATAGCGTTGATGCTGGTGTTGTAAACGCCGTCGTCCTTGGTTGATGATAACCCTTTCTCCTTGGTGGGAAGAAGATGTTGACTTTTATTGCATTAAGTCTTGTTGGACAAAGTTATTTACTATATTTTGTTTTTTTAACAAACGTATAGCTAAGGGCTTGTGCTCGCCGAATATGTTTAGTCTTAAAGATTAACCAACCGATTAGTGCGGTGGGAAGTTAGTTAGGAAAGGGTATAACTACCACCAACCGAATAGTTGTAATGGTTGGTATGTGTCGTTTAGATAAGTATAAATAGGGTAAATATATGTTCTGTAAGTGTGTCTATAATAACAAGTGCCTAAACGATATTTATGTGTGTATTAATAATATTAGAATCATTCCTGTCAATCTCTTGTGTTTATAATATCGATTCCTGGAAATTAATTAAATCTGTTGTGGTCTTGCAAGATTACATGTTTTTGATTCAACAGTTTATGAGATCATTGAAGATCAAAGACTTAGAATAGGGAGAGACACCAAGGATTGTTGTGTTGCAAACAAATTTGAAGGAAAAAAAAGATGTGTTTTGTTTGGAAATCAGAAGAAAGCAAAGACAAAAAGTATCACTGAAGGTAAGAATTACTGTGCATAGAAAAATAGTGACAAAGCATATAGGGCTGTTGTTCGTTGTGAAACTTGAGTTTACTATCAAGGAAATGGCAATAAGGGCTTGTTGTGTGAGTGAATGGTTGGAACCAGAAGTTTGTTATTGGTGACATTTGCTAAATCCAATGACTAATGAGAAAGGCGGCAAAATGCTGTGTTCAAGGTGTTGTATGACTAATATCCAGGGATGGGATTAGAGAAAGTTCATGGTTGTGAAAGCAATAATGTGTCAAAAGGGACATAGAGAAGATTGTCTTAATAGATGTAAATAATGTGGCAAATTGCATATACGAGAAGATATTTGAATTTGTTAAAATTTCAAGTTATCAGTATGCGAAATAGATTTAGTTATTTGAGTTGTTATTGTTTTTGTTTTGTTTTTTTTTTGCAAATATGCACACTATATAATAGAGGAGACCATTACACTATTGTGATATGTCCAATATCCAACAAATAATGTTATGTCCGAAAACAAATCCTGATAAGTCTATGAAGTCACACACGTCAATATGTAGGAACAATTAATGCTAATTATATATTAATATGTAATTATTATTTAATTATAATTTAACAATAAAGCTTAAATGACAATACTTACTAATATTCGTTAAATATTAACTATAAGGACTTAAAAGTAAAAGGAAGAAAATGTAAGTTTCTAAAACCCTTACCCTCTTGCTTAGGGTGGTCTCGGTTTTGGCGGAACTCTAAAGGGCCTTGGGGATTGCTTAGCTTGCAAGGGCAATTGTTTCCTATGTTTAATTAATCCAATCCCTTCTTATAAATTGTATACTACCTGTTCATATTTTTTGTCCAGGTTTTTAGACTTTTAGAGTTGTCTTTCTTGTAAACTTTGACTTTATATATTTATGTTTCGTGTTTTATATAATACTTGATGAAATTATACAATGAAAAATACTAATTTAAAACTCATATCAATTCATATATATTATGCATCAAATTAATAAATATCGCAACAAAATATTCAATTTTTTAGGATAGGAGGGCGACCTCAAAGTTGATGTCAAAACAAGACACAAAAAGTCAAAACTGTAAAATAAATATGAGACGGAGGTAGTATTTCCTTATAATTGAAATATTTTTAAGGTTTAATAAATGTAATACTTAAATTTATTTTATTTGTGCCCAACACACCCATTTCCTAATACATTTACCTATAAGTAGTCAATTCCCACACACCCGTTGTCAACACACCCATTCGAGTGATATGCGGAACAAACTTATAGCACAAGCAGGCGCGACTGTTTCGTTCGCTCACGACTATAACCGCGTACTTATGTCCATGATACATGTGTGATAGAGTACGTAAGCAATGAAATTGTCATCACACCCAAGTTATAAAACAATTATCGCGCGCAAAAGAAAGACGAGTTTAAATTTATGAAAGACTGTGGTTCTATGACCAGAATGGTTTACTTCATTGATGACTATGCGTAGTTGTAATTTGCAATTGAATTAGGTGTAGATAGACAATTTGTATATTTGAGCTAATAGTCGACTGCGTTCCTTAAATATCACTTCATTTTGTCTTAGTATATTCTAGTACAGACGAATTTGCTTATTTAATTTTAATCGTACGTTAAATGCGCTAACTAGATGTATATGAAACATCAGCAATGCAACCCATAATAGCGAGATGTCACTATGATAATAGATGAGAATTAATGTACTGTACAGCTCAGAGACATAATGAATGTATATTAATTATGATTAACTAATGTAGATACAGTACATGCTATTCAGAGAGATATGTATTCTTACTTATTAAGTTACAGCGCATAAAATCTGGTTATTAGTATGTATACGTTACTTGATTAAATACGTGTCAGTTTATGTGTTCCCATTTGGAGTCCCCCCCCCCCCCCCCATTCATCAAAGAGCTTTTGCTATACTGCTAAATATTAATATTCCATAAACCGATCATTGACCTTTAATTTTATATGATTTACATGTATACTATTCATACCTCATATAATGTTATTAGTTAAATGTCGCTTTGTACCAGAATGTAATGACACTTGAGCCGAGATTACAAAAGCATCGATATAGATACTAACCATAACAAATATAAACATACACTAAATTGATTGTATATGTAAGTATAACTACACATCTTTAATCACTCTCGTGCATGATTATCTATTATACTCGTTATCAATTAATCTTATCTATTCATAACCTTATTCTACAACCCTGCTGCATCACAAATCTAACTCAGCGACTAGAAGAACTAGAGTCGACAACTGTCTCCTATATCCATGGGGCCCCCCCCCCCCCCCCCCCCCCCCCCCCCCCCCCCCCCCCCCCCCCCCCCCCCCCCCCTCGGAGGTGAATGCTAGGCTGAGTAATCTCATCCTACGACACGCGAGCACGCTCGAACCCAAGGGTACGTTTTATGACATTCGGTGTTATTTGCATCTAGTAATGTAGGTAATACGTATTGGACCTAAGTAGAAAAATATGCCTAAACTTGTATCTCGTTGTATTTTAATTTATTTTACATGGTATTATTTCTTCATGTTTCCTCTATACGTAAGTCAATCATCTCCTCCGCTGAGTTCCTTTTCGATATGTCAATAAATAAATATTGGTGCACTTCGCTCTTAGTCTGCTTTCGACATTACTTATTACATATATAAGAAATATATGTTAACATAACTAGGATTGATAACTATCATTCATCACATGTTTATGTACTCTATCATTGAAAGAAGATAATTATCTATGACTACTATAGCTCCTCGCTTGTCATGAGATCTCTTGACATAATAGAATTCCAGTATCGTTTAGACAACACTGTGTGGTCACTAAACAATAAAGAGAATACGCAACACGCTCGTAATACTCAAAACTTCTTTTTCTGTACTTACTATATTATGCATGTGTGTACTCATACGTACACATCTATATCTAAGATCGCCTATCAGTATACGATGGTAAATTCTGAACGTTGTCACTATACTGGAGACTCCGTTATACGCTCGCTGATATAAAGGTTTACATTAGAGAGTGATAAAGCTAATGAAAACATGGATGATTAGGCGGTTTTTTTCAATATAGGTAGAGATACGCAAGACTCTTTGGTAAGCGCTTCGTCTTAATGAAATAATAAAGTCGTATACCATCCTCATAGGGTCTCAGAGATTAGAGATAAACTCTGTAGTGTATGGGATCTATTGTTGTTGCATGTTGATGGCACGGCATTAGGCATCATCTCGCTATCGGTCTAAATGTAAAAATCACGCTTTATCGTCCAACGTTCATTACCATGTATCATTTTGTTTACAGGCTATATAGTTTAATTTAAGCTATATAAGTGTAATTCAGCCATTTGTCCTTCAGCGCACAACCTGTTTCCTATATAACTAGTGTAATGAAAATAATATGTCTTATATTTATATACTAATTAGTTATAGCTAGACTCTGATATTACTGTTAATAATATATTGAGTCTATACTAAATCACTGTCTTGCTCTGATACTGTTTTCATTATTTATACGTAGTTACTGAACCTGGACTACATAGAGCCTAGTTGTGTAAGTGCTCTCTAAAAAATCAGTAAAATCAAGCTGTTCCCTGCTTGAGTTATTGTAGCTATGTATTAAGAAGTATAGTAGTTTAGCATCCAGTAATACAAGTATATATATATAAGTAGGCTATTACATTAAGTGTGTAGTATATAGTAGATGTACCCGAAAAGAAACCTACGTATTCGAGATAATATTAATAAACGAATCTGTTCTGTTAATGATTGTTACATTTAGTTAACTTTGGTACTCTTGCGAATCCCATAAGCATATGGACTTTTTCCTAAGGCGCGCGTACGTTACGCCCGTCTCCTCATAAATGTGTATTTATACTATATATGACTTATGATATAAGTGTTTGTAGCTAGGAATAGTATGATATGCTGTCAGACTAGTAAATGTTGATGTTCAAGATGACTCTCAAGTATATGTATATAATCAAAGTTAGTATACATAAAGTTATATAAGTAAGGCTTAATTAAGACGAGAGCTATTGTACGTAAATTATTTGTGAAAGGCTCATTAATATTATGAAAGGTATTATTATATTTCATAAAATACTACATGTACAGAAGAGCTGATTAACTACAATACAATAGAGAACAGAAACTCGAAAATCCCAGATTATGTTGATAATTCGAAGCTCAAGAGTACGACGTTTACAAAGTTTTACGAATAGTAATACTTTTATAAAAAATGAGAGTATATTATCAATTATTCTTAACAACATATAAATAAATAGAGATATTCAATTACGAAAACTGTTGCTCGAATGACTCACTCTAGAAAGAGAGAGAGACAAAACATGTCAAACAGAGTCTGATATCAGAATGACTCTATTAAGATAGTTCTTGGGCAGTTTACAAGAGTGATAAATAATTTACGGATTATATATAGTGTGATGTAGATGTTTCGTGGGAGTTAAGGAAGAGACTAAGAGAGCTAAATGAGACTCAATGGTTAAGTGTAGTGGTGTGTGTAGGAAAGAAGTAGATGTGAAACGTATGTGTGAAGCTAAGATGTATGATAAATAATAGAATATATGGTACAATATGCTTCAGCATCACTGAAATGAAATAGTGATAAAGATGTAGTCTTGTCTGTGCTGACTCAAGGGACAGAAAAAATTATGACAAATGCTGGAATATTGTTAGTAGGAACACAATGCAGGCCTGGTAAATACGAAAAACTGTGGGGCAGTCACAGAAATGGAAGTCTAATCTCGAAATCATGATTATGACAAGAAGACATAATGCTAAGTTGTAATACTTGTCTATCATTAGTGTTAAGGACAATTGTCTACGAACGAGTTTTTTGAGCTAATAGGCGACTAATTATAAGGTCGTTTTATTATGAAGCTTGTAAAGACGTGATGCTTGTCACGCAATGCGATATAGATGAGCTCGATAGTAGACGGTGAGTAGAGGATGGAGATATAGGTGGGTTGTTGTTAATGCATCTGTGTGTTTAAATATGTGGCTTATGTGGACTACTGAATCATATGTTCGTGAGTGTTAGGGTTACGCCTCCCCATGATCGTGTGTTTATCTCGATGCATTTTTTCTAAGTGTGATCTATACTTTTATTGATTTACATTCAACCTAAGGTGAGTTTCGTTAGCCCCTTTTTCTACATACTTATTTTATTAAATACGGGGGTGAGTAATGCTTGATTTATTTGGACACATAGTATTTCAAAACTGTATGCTATTTCCTGGATTTCATTATTGCCTAAGCTACCGTATTTCATTTAAAGTCCCCCCACCCCCCTTTTTTTATACATGGAACCGTTTAAATACCTGCTGGGGTATACTATAGTGTTATTGATAGATCTATCAGGCTAGGACTGACAATACCCGTCTAGGACTGTGGTTTCTAGTTGACATTGACGCTATTTAACATTTCGAAGAAAATTCGTTAGGATGTTTGGCAGCTTTCTGTATTGAGAAACAATTCATATTGAATGTTTTGTAACTTTGTATCCGTGTTGAGGCACTAACCTCGGAGTAATGGTTTGATTACAGTTCTTTTACACTTAAGGTTCGGTGTCATGAGTCTCTCTAGGACAAATAATACAAAGTGTTGAGACTATTGAATGTGTTTCTATAGTCTTACTATTACTTAAATATTTTGGTCTACTGCTATTTTTTCTTTGTTAAACCTTATGAATTCATCTCAACAATTTGGGTTGACGTTTTAGCAATGTTTTATTCTCAGGTGTCTGTGTAGGGTATAGAATGGATCGGAGCCGTGACGGATATCTATTAGAGGGATTATGATTTCATAAATTAAATGAAACTTTTTCTTAAAAAATCTTAATGTCTTTTTGAAAACTATGGGACCTAACGTGAAAACTCTAATTATTGTAATGACATCAAATGAAACATATTTTAAACGTCCATTTAAGGTCGTATCTTATATCTTGATTTTTGTACATTGACTTGCACCCTAGTTAAGATCCTGTACTTAAATAGGATCTAGAACCTGTAGCTTGAAAGGGGTTTCTAATTTTTGTATAAATACAACAGCTCAACAATAATGTATCACTATTTGGTCAACACATTGATTATGCGGAAACTAATCAACAATGCTAAGAATAGTATTAAGAAAACACAAGAGATCTTATATCAAACTCACACTTTGTATTAAAACTTGAATCTGCCTAGGTTACAAATTACAAAACTATGATTGCTAATCGATCTCTATTGATCACTAAACTCGTACGTTACTAATGTCGTAGGATTTGTTTTATACACCAAGGAACTCCCTAATAGCTTTACAAACGATAGTTATTGAAGATCATCGCTACTGATACTTTCCTAAGATATCTTATGCATATCTTTTCCTAAGATATCTCATGCATATCTCATAAGGAGTACTAACATATACTAACAGTACTAATATTCAACTAATAGTACTAACTAACTAACTTTTAGTACTGGCGGTACTAACTATAACTAACAGTACTAATTTTATCAAAGTAGCAAGTACCATTCTTCATATAGGGTAGTACTAAGTCCCCTTCCCTGCGTATGAACTTGTTTAGAAGCTCCTTAATTCCTAACAATCCCAGCCCTAAAACTTGTGATTTTATCAAATCATCAAGTTTCTTGAATTAAAGCTTTTTGGTCTTGAGAGGATTCTTCCAAACACTTCAGCTTCTTCTTGGTTTGTTGACTTCTCTGAAAATCTTCATGATTAAGTCTTTTGCCATCTCATTGTCCTCTTCTACTTGCAAACTTCTGCTCAACATCAATCCCATAACTTCAGTAGTGGATAATCTTTTTCAATCAGCATAAAGATGTCTTGTCCTCTTGTAGAAGAGACATGATGTACTGCACATGATCCATATAATCTCCATATCAAGGGATCATGCATATATCTTTGTAGCTTCCACCGTGTATCATCTTTATCTGGTTCATAAATCCTCTTCAACTGAACCCATGATGCTTTTTCTATGTCATCTGCTGGTTCTGCTAATGTAATCCTTTCTTTGACTAGGCTCCATAGAGTATCAAGGTCTTCTCTATCAAATACTTTGAGCATGTCTTCAAATCTTTGAAATGATTCTGTTATATTGCTGACCCTGATTATCTTCCAATATTTCTTTGAACCTTCAGAGTGAATTTCCCAATAAATTATAGGATATTTCACTTGTAAAACCTCTACCTTAACTTCTTCTACAGGAACTATCTGCATCATCTTCTTAAGTTCTTCTTGAGATAATTCTTTTGGTTCTGTAGTAGAATACTCTTGAATAGGTTCTGAACTTGATGCTTGAGTTGTCCTTAATTTCTTGAAGCTCTCCTGAAGTAATGTTTCTTCTGCCACTCTCTATTTCTCTATCTTTTTAGGATCCTTCTGAAATAAAGTCTGTACCTTGTTGTACTCTTTCTCAAATATTGGCCTTATCTGATCATATGTCGTACCTTTGAAGTTAGTCATCCTGTAACCAGCCATATTCTTCAAGTAAATCTTCATATTCTTTGTTGCTTGAGCTACTGTAACTGGTTTCTTCTTGAGAGCCTGATATCTTATCATTGATCCTGACTGTTTCTCTTGAACTTGTTCAATTATGGTTTTCCAATCAATATAATCTATATCTTGTCTCTCTTGATCAAACTGTCTTTGTAATTCTTGTGCAGCTTCAAGATTAATCCTTTCTTGTTCTTGACAATCCAAATCCTTTGCTTGCTCTTCCTCTTGAATCTTTCTGGCTATCTCTTCATCAGTACCTTGAATATCCTTAGCAGTACCAAAAATTCCTTTGGCAGTACCTTCATCAGTACTAATTTTTGTATTGTCAGTGCTTCGTTTTCTTTTCTTGCAGGTCTTAATCTTTTCAGTAGATGCTTCTGTAAGGATCTTTGCTGCACTGAGAAGACTTATATCATCTTTAAAGGATCTTGTACATTAATCTTGAACTAATTGAGCTTTTGAAGGAGTAACTTCTTGCTCCAGTAGAGTAGTAGTCTGATCCAAGTCAAAATCATGTACAAAAACTTATCTCTCTTCCAACATATCTTCAACTTCAGTCTCTTTTATCCTCCCCTATTTGGAAGGAGCCTCTGAGACCAAATTGTCTTCTTCATCTAAGAGAACTATCCTTGGCTTTCTCCTGACTTTGGAAGTCTTAAGCTTATTTTCCAAATGCTTGACCTTTTTCACCAGCTTTGCAATAGTATTGCCATACACCTGCTTAGTTTGATTTAGCTCAGTGTCCAGAGTGGTAACTATTTCAACTAGCTTGGTGCACATTGCTATCAATTCATTTAGTTTTAGACTTCCCTCAACACTTCCAGGTATGTTACCTCCTGAAAGAGGTGAATCATGGGGCATAAAAGATGTTGATTGGGGAATTGGTGGTTTAATGACATGTATGGATATAGTAGTAGTTTTAGGTTCAGTATTGGGCATGGAACTAATACCATCTGCATCTGCTAATTGGAGGTGTCTCCTAACAGATGCTTCAGTAATAGTGAATTTGTGCCCATCAACTGTGGCAATTATCTTTTGTTCACCAGTATTGACTATTTTGACAGTTGCAGTCTGCCAAAACTGTTCAATTAGTAAAACATAGATAGTAGGATGAGTAGTTAAAGCATACCTGATATGACTATCAAAAAGAAACTCTACTATCTGATGGAATTCATCACTCCCAGCTAGCTTTTAAAGAAAAGCCACCATGTTATGTTTGTCGTAGAATCCCATATGAGCCATCTTGATTAAGTAGTGAGCAAAGTATTATTATGAGTACTGGGTAAAGGTCGATTTGTAATGAATTAGAGATATCCAAACGCAATTGAAGTAATATAGAGAGTATAGAAGGTTTCAAAAATAGGTAAGTGAACAAATTGTATCATAAAAAGGATTATGCAAATAAGGTAAAGATAACAACTTGCCAAAGTGAAAACTTTATATACTAAGAGCGTTGTTGCGTAAAAATCTCAACGGTAATAGTCAAAGAGTTGAAAATCTTTTAATGACCAAATAATGTAACGGTAACCTAGCAGTACTAAAATAGCTTAGTAGTACTAATTTTGTACTAGAAGTACAAAGTTTTACTCACCAGTATTAAAATTTTACTCAACAGTATTAACTTTTTCTCCAATAATCATGCACCAACATGTCGCTATTCATCACAAGCACACTAGAAATAACTAGATAGACATGTGAGAATTCATGAGGAACCAGATTTATGCATAAACCATGAATAGAAGTTAAAACTGGTAGTCAAACTAAAACACTACTTTTTAACCCATTTCTTCCTAAATTTAACCACAAGTCAACCTAAAATTTAGTAGGAAGAATAGTTTTTGGCAAACTATCAGCCATCAACGGATTTGATATGTCTTTACCATGAGCCGTTTGCTATGGACTAGTCAATGCTTTATTGCAATAACAAGGTGCATTGAGAACCTTATAGTTTTTAGCAAACTATCAGCTATCAACGGATTTGATGATTCTTTACCAGTTGTCGTTTTCTCGGGAATAGTCAATTATTTCTTGTCTGTTAAACATGGTGAATTGATGACCATTTGTTGTGTGGTATATAACCAACACTAAATAGCAAGCATACCATCATCAAATTCCTTCTCTCAAAGACTTCTAGTAGTCAGACTAATCCATATGTACACAGCAGTACTAATTGAACCTAGCAGTATGAACTTTTATACCAGCAGTATAAAGTATCTTCAGCAGTATTAACTAAGCTCAGCAGTATTAACTTATGTAAACCAATACAAACTATACAATTGAACCTCCCCTTAAATGTAGCTATAGATTTAACATCCCAATGCTAACCACCAAAAAGTTAAACCTTGTGACATCAAATCTTTTTTGTTCTTTTGTTGTATACTCTAAAAGCCTTACTAGTAGTATCCAAGCAAATATCCTTTATCTGATTTCCCATCAAATTTGTCCAAGGGATCTAAGGTGTTCAAAATGGTCAAGGGGTACTCAAAAGGTCTCATAAAACTAATACTGGGTGGTTTACCTATTAGTAGTTCATAAGGTGTCTTATTTTGAGGTTTGGTCACTAATACCCTATTCAGTACATAGCAAGCAGTATTAACTGCCTCTGCCCAAAATGGGATAGGTAAAAGTGAGTCTGCTAGCATAGTTCTAGCAGCCTCAATTAAGGTCCTATTTTTCCTTTCTGCCACACTATTTTGCGGTGAAGTTCTAGCCACACTAAACTCCCTTTTTATCCCTTTCTTGGCACAAAATTCATTCATCGCATGGTTCTTAAACTCTGTCTCATGATCACATCTAATGATTTTAACTTTATGGTTCAATTGGTTTTCTAAGCCTGTGATAAAGTTATAAAGGATCTCATTTGTTTCATCCTTAGTAGCTAAGAAAAATACCCAACTAAATCTGCTAAAATCATCAGTCACAACCAAACAGTACCTTTTCTTATTAATACTTTCTACTGAGACAGGTCCAAACAAGTCCATATGAAGTAATTCTAAGGGCTTTCTGGTGGTTCTTTCTGACTTGGCCTTACAGGAGGCCTTATGTTGCTTACCCTTCTTGCAGGCAACACAAGTGTGGTCATTCACAAAAACTTTGGAAGGTATGCCTCTAACTAGGTGTCCCTTAACAAGTTTGTTTATATTTTTGAAATTCACATGACCTAATCTCCTGTGCCACAATTTAGACTCATTTGTTGTTGCATTTTTATATAAACAAGTTATACTTCCAGAAGGAACAATGTTCTTTAAATCCAAGCTGTACACATCATTCTGTCTAGGAGCTCTAAGTACAACTTGACTTTCATCAAGAAGCTTAAAGCTAGGAGACAAGATAAGGCATTCAGTGTCAGTAAAGAGGACACTATTTTTCTTGTCACACATTTGTGAGACAGAGAAAATGTTAAACTTAAGTTCACCTACAAAATAGACATTATCAAAGTCTAAATTAGCAGTTTTGATTTTACCTTTACCCGTAATTTTACCTCCTTTAGGATCACTCCCAAAAGCCACAAAGCCTCCATTGTAATCTTCATAGTCTGAAAGATAAGCTTTGTTGCTAGTCATATGGCTAGAGCAACGACTATCCACTACTGTATGATCCTGTAGAAAAGCCTCTGGATTGCTCTGCATAAAAAGTAAGAGAAATCGGTATCTCTTAGGGACCCAAGTCATCACTGACTTGGAAATCCCTTTTGGATCAACATACTCAAACTTCTTGAGCATGAAAGATCCACTTTCTTTGGACTCATGATCCATGTAATTTACCTTAGGCCTCCAAACCCACATTGACTTCTTTGGAACATTATCCATCTTACCATTACCAGTACTAACTATTGTTCTTGTCCTAGCAGTAGTTATATTTTTAACCCCAGAAATTTTAACATCTTGTTTTAAGTCTTTGGGTCTAAAAGCTGGTTTTGTGTAGTAAGACCTCTTTATTGGTAAATATGAGGCTTTTGGTCTTACATTGTCGATTCTTGGGTAAATTGGTCTAACAGCACTACCAGTTTATGCTAATTTAGGGGCAAATGGTCTAGCAGTACTAAAAGGCCTAGCAGTACTAATATGCCTAGCAGTACTAACTGTCCTAGCAGTACTAACTATGTGTACTGCTCTTTTCTCATTTGGTTTAACAGGATTAATAAAACATGTCCTAGTTAGTACTCTTGATGGGACAAAAGTCCTTCTTGGTTGAGGGTATTTTAATTTATTTGAAATTTTTTAATGATTAACCCTTTTAACATTTTTTGACCACTATTGACCACATTTTTCAGCTTAGGTTCTGGACTCTTTTTGCCATAAAAATTACAATCTTTGATCAAATGGCCAGTACTTTTACAGACAAAGCAAGCTTTTACTTTCTTAAATCCAATTCCTTCTTTCTTAGACATTTGACTAATTTTATCAACTTGAGTTTTAACTGTATGAGTTTCATTAGTCTTAACAGGACTAACTTCAGACACAACATCTTCATCATCTGAGTTCCAATCCTCAATGATGACTTTATCTCTGTTAATCTTTAGTTTAGACACAAGTGATTCATAGACTGACTTAGGTTTTTCAACATTTACTTTATTTGTTTCACCTACAGTCTCATAGGTTTTAGATTCACTAGTTGTAGTTTTAGGCTCAGTTGTTTTTGACTCAATGATTTTCTTCCTAATGGCATATTCATCTAAACATGCAAATGACATGTTAGCTCTTGGGTTTAGGAGGTTCCCTGTTATAGGAGGGGGAACAGCATGATACTCATCTACTTTAGAGAACCTATCATTTGCTGGTGTGATCTCTTCATCAATTGATCTGACCCCAAAAACACTGATACTAATCTCACTATCAGTTTCAGACTTGTTACTCACCTCATCTAATTGTGTGACATATCCTAAACCACTTTTATCATTAGCACTCATTTGACTGTTGAGTAAATTAGTAAGACTCTTGGATGATCCTTCCTATTTTTCTATCTTAACTTTCAACTCATCTCTTTCCTTAACAACCTTTTCTAATTATGTTTTAAGGTTGTTAATTTTTATTTCTCTACACTTAAGATCATAGTTTTGAAACTCATATTTTTCACCCCAGGCCAGTTCATTATTTTCATGTCCAAGTATCCTAGATTCTAGAGACTCTAAGGCTAACTCATAATCCTGAATTTATAGTCTGGCTCTGTTATGTTTTTCTCTTTCACTATCCAAGTTCTTTTGAAGAGTATTAAAAGATTCAAGACATTGTTTAGAACAGTTTTGTACCTGATTGTTAGAAGAACTTGATGAGCTTAAAGAGGAGATGGCCATTAAAGCATAATTGACTGGTTCATCAAAATCATTGCTCCAGTCATAGCCTCCTAGACCATCTTGAGCTACCAGTGCTTGTGATGAAGGTTCATTTGTTGATGCATTCCTTCTGCCATTATCACCATAAGACCTTTTCCCTTGGTTCCTTCCTGATTTGCATTCCCTAGCAAAATGCCCTGTCCTGTGACAGTTGTAGCACTCAACTTTTGACTTGTCAAAGCCAACAGGTTGTTTTCCTTTTAAATACAAGTTCCTTCCTGTCTTTTGAATGAATTTCTTCACCCTTATAGTCAACATGGCCACCTGCCATCTTTGATCCAATTCTTCCAAGTCATCTTCATCAATCTGCTGCAAATCCTCATTTTCAAGTTGAGGACTGGTTGTCTGTTGTGCAAAGAAAGAGCACATTACTTCATCAGCACATGTAGTAGATGAAACCTGACTTGATGAATTAGTTCCTCCAGCAGTACTAACTCCAAAATTTCCACTAGCAGTACTAAGTTCATAAGTACTGCTAGTGTTTTTAGAGGAAAGAAAAGCCAAGTTCAAAGCATTAGATGTGGAACTTGAAGACCTTTTCATCTTATCTTCATAGACCCTTAAGTTGTTGTAGAGATCATCAATATCAATCTGGTCTATGTCTTACTTATTCCTCATGATTAAAGTAATTTGACTCCATGAAGGAGGAAGACTTCTTATGAACTTTTGGTTAATATCTTCCTTTGATACCGAAGCACTATAAACCTCCATTTGACTTGTGAGCTTTTGGAACCTGTCATAAGCCTTATCCAGACTTTTATTTAGTGCAGTGGTAAAGTTTTGAAACTAATGTTTTAGAACATTCCTCTGCATCTTTTTGGATTCATCATTTCCTCCAAACCTTGATTTGATTGCCTCCCAAAAAGATTTAGCATCTGGAACATTATGAAACTTAAGAAGGTATTCATCAGGTATTGCTAAAAGCAAGATGCTCTTAACTCTTTCCTGATTCCTTTTGGCAGCCAGTTGTTTGGCAAAGGGGGGGGGGGGTAAAAAAACAGAAATAAAAAAAAAAAAAAAAATTATAAAAAAAAAAAAAAAAAAAAAAAAAAAAAAAAAAAAAAAAAAATTTGGGGGGGGGGGGGGGGGGGGGGGGGGGGGGGGGGGGGGGGGGGTTAAAACTCTTTCCTGATTCCTTTTGGCAGCCAGTTGTTTGGCAGTCTTATAAGCAGGAGGACTAGTTTGATCTCCTGAAGATGATTCAGGTGCAGTCTCTTCTTGGATATCTCCATTGACAATTATATCCCAAAGGGTATGATCTGTGTGACAGATATATTTCCTCATTCTCATGCTCCAAATATCATATTCTCCCTTCTTGATGATAGGGATTTTCATTGCAGTGATGGTTGGTGGAGGAGTGTCTTGTTCTGCCATCTTACAGGTTTGATTGTAGATCTGCTTCAAATAATGAAGTTCTTCTTATTCAGAGTTTCCACACAAGCTCTGATACCACTTGTTGGATCCCTTACTGAATAGATCTAGAACCTTTAGCTTGTAAAGGGTTTGTTACTTTAGATAAATCCAAAGCAACAATAATGAAACACTGATTGAACACTATTGATTATGCGGAAACTAATCAACAATGCTAAGAAGAACAATATTAAGAAAACACAAGAGATCTTATATCAAACTCACACTTTGTATTAAAACTTGAATCTGCCTAGGTTACAAATTACAAAACTATGATTGCTAATCGATCTCTATTGATCACCAAACTCGGACGTTACTAATGCCGTAAGGTTCCTTTTATACACCAAGGAAACCCTAATGCACTTTACAAAATGCGTATTAAGATTATGGATATCCTTTCCTAAGATATCTCATGCATATCTCATAAGCAGTACTAACATATACTAACAGTACTAATATTCAACTAACAGTACTAACTAACTAACTTTTAGTACTGGCAATACTAACTATAACTAACAGTACTAATTTTACAAGTAGCAGTACCATTCTTCAACTAGCAGTAGTAAGTCCATTCAGCAGTATGAACTTGTAGAAGCCCTTAATTCCTAACACACCCCATTGTTACCATTCCGCTGCAACCTGATTTTGGGGGTGTTACAGATTGGTACCAGAGCCAAGGTTATAGGGAACTTGGTCATTTTCAAAACCTAGTCTATAACCACAAAGTTTAAAGATCTTCTTTTCTTTCATTTTTAAATACAGAATCCTTCATCGTTTATCCGATATCCACGCGCGTGTATTCCCCGATCCTTACTTACTTTTTCGATTATCATTATTGCATTATATATAATCTTATATATATAATACTTGGTTTAAATTTCGATCACTTATGTCTATCTTCTAACGTATTACTATTCATTTGTATCGGTCAATTATGTGAATATTGACCATCTTGATTAATTTATGATTATTTATATCATTCTTTATTATTTACCATGTGCCATGACTTTGCATACCTTTACAAATTCTCAACGAATTGTGTACTTGTGTTGCCAGAATCATGCCGCCCAGGAGATTTAAGAAGAAATCTATTAGGAAGATAGTGGAAAAGTGTGTGGCCAAAACTATTGAAGAATATAAAAAGACTATAGCTGACTCAAACAATGCTGGTGGATCTGGATCAGCAGATACTGGAGGAACTGTTGCACCAGAGATGCATGGATGCTCGTATAAGACATTTACGAACGGCAAACCTCACTCTTTCAGCGGGACAGAAGGTGTAGTCGGAATGAAACATTGGTTCGAAAAGATTGAGCAAGTGTTTGAGATTTGTAAGTGTGCTGAAGATGACAAAGTGAAATTTACTGTGTGCACATTTGAGGGTCGTGCTCTAATCTGGTGGAACGAAAATGTTCAAACTTTGGGACTTGCTAATGCTAATCAGATCCCCTGGAGTTACGTAAAAGCTATGATGACTACTGAATACTGCCCAGCAACTGAAATCCAAAAGATAGAATAAGAACTTTGGACTCTGACTCTGAAAGGAGATGACATCGAGGCATACAACAATCGCTTCCATGAACTGTTTTTGATGTGTCCTGAATTTGTGTCAACTGAAAAGAAAAAGATTGAAAAGTACATTCGAGGATTTCCCGAGGGAGTCAAAGGAAATGTTACTTCTTTAAAGCCTGCGACTTTGCATGATGCAATCAACATGGCCTGAGAACTGATTGAACAAGGGGTTTAGGCTAGGGCATTAAGGATCGGTAAGAGTAATAAAAGGAAGTGGGAAGACCAACAAGGGAACAACCATCACCAGCAGCAAAACCGAAGACAAGAAGCTGCTAAGGTTTATGTTGCAGCCCTAGCTGAGGGTAGAGGCTACGCTGGGAACTTACCATGGTGCAATAGGTGCAAGGCACATCATCAGCCAGGTCCGTGTCCTCCTAGGTGTGGTAAATGTCACAAGCTTGGTCGCCAGGAAAGGGATTGTCAAACTAGGATTCCTGTAGCGGGAGGCAATTCGCTACAGAATGTGACATGCTTTGGTTGTGGGATTCAAGGATACTACAAGAGCGATTTCTCAGAGTTAAAGAACCAAAACTAAGGAAACCAAGTTAAAGGTACTGAAGCACGTGGAATGGTGCATGCCTTAGTAGGAGGAGAAACCAATCAAAACCTTAACAACATGAAGGATGATATTAATGCTTAGACTTTATTCCTTTAGGAATTCTCGCTTAAATTTCTGTTGTACTTTCGCTTAAATTTCTGTTGTATTTTCGCTTAAATTTCTATTGTATCGAATGATTTCAAATTATCTATTAATTAATGTATCGTAAAAATTTCGTCAACTTTATTTTAATCCTCTATTATGCAAGCCACATTGTAACCCTGTTTTGACAAAAATGAGCATTGCATCGTTAGTCCTCAATACATAGCCTGATCAACTATGTATAATTCAGGAAGGACCATGCCCATGCTAAGAGTAGTCACCTTAAAACTTCTTATCAAGAAATAATTTTCTATTTTTGTGTGCGTATTCATGAAACGCGTTTACTTTTGTAAATTGAATTAGTAACCATAACAACTAAGCAGACCTTTACTCCACGTCATCTTATACCAAATCTTAAGCCAAGAAGCCGAGACACATCACTAGCCGCCCTAGGACAATTCGCTATTAAATTTGCTCACCAAAAAGAGTTACACCGATGTGAGGCGTAAGCCTTTAGAATTTCAAGATGGTGACCAAGTTATGCTTAAGGTTTCGCCCTGGAAAGGAGTAGTACACTTTGGCAAACGGGGGAAGCTAAACCCCAGATAGGTTAGATCTTTTAAGGTGTTGGCTAAAGTTGTAGCTTTTGCCTCAAGAGTTGAGCATGGTTCATCATACATTTCACATATCTAACTTGAAGAAGTGCCATGTCGACGAACCATTAGTCGTTCCATTGGATGAACTCCATATTGATGACAAGCTTCATTTCATCAAGGAAAACATAGAAATCATGGATCGAGAAGTCAAAAGGTTGAAGCCAAGCTATATCCCAAATTGTCAAGGTTCGTTGGCACTCTCGGCAAGGAGCTGAGTATACCAGGGAACGTGAAGACTAATTCCGGAAGAAATATCCGCATCTTTTCTCCGAACCCGTACCTTCGTCAAATGTCGCAACTTAAGCCTTGAGGACAAGGCTCATTTAACAGGGAATGACTATAACAATTCGTATTTTTGATCAATGTATGACGTTGTTAAATTCACTATTTATTTTTTTCTCGCACGCGTTTGCTTTTAATTTTAATCGATACGTTAAATCGCGTAAATTAAAAATCAACAATCAATATAAACGGGCACCAAACAAATTAAAGTTTATGTCAAACAATCATTATATTATTATTACTAAAGTAATAATTACATTATTATGTTTTATTTCTATCGGTTACGTAAAACGTTACGTTTCGCGATAAATTACGTTTAAGCATTCCCGGAATCACCAAAACTTTTCTACGCTTCAACGAATGCCTATGATTATTACTAATACTCAAAGTTTTATAAAACTTTACCATTGAACACCACTTGAGCGGAAATTACAAAGAGATAAACAAACAAATACATACACTTTGATTTATAAATCTACACTTTACATTTAAGTTATGTTACAAAGCTGAAAGCAAAAGCTGTAAATAACTGAAAATAAGCTAAGTTATATTAAAAATTAAAAACTAGTTGCCTCAAAGGCTTACAAAAGGCTCTTATTTATAGCCGAAGTCTTGGACTTGCAGCTTGTGCTTCTTTTGGAGAGCAAAAAATGAAGTGTGCTTGTTGTGTGAGGGGAATCTAAAGCAAATCCCAGCCTTCGATTTCTTTTGTGCTTCTGTGGAGACAATCTCAGCCATTGAAGAAACTTGGGAAAGGAGAGGGATTGCCAACATGGCATTTATACAACTGGGGGGGGTAGTAGGGTGGATGAAATGATTTTGGCTAGGGAGAGAAGTGGTTTTGCAGGGAAGAAGTATGGGGCGACATACAAGTTGTAACTGGGTTTGTGTTAGGCGGGAAAGATGGCTTTAGGGTAAGTTGGCAGTTTGGTCCCCTCAAGTTGTATAACTTAAATGTAATCTCTACCCGGTTTGCAACTTTGATCCCTCCTTTCTTATAACTTTGTAATACAACTTTAGACTTGGCAGTTTTAGCCCCTCAAGTTGTATTTTCTTCATTTTGATGACTTTTGACTTTGTCCTTTCCATTCCGTGCTTGGATTTGTTTGCTTTTGGCTTTCTTTTTGTTCCTTTTCTTGAATATCCGTTTCCTGCACAATACAAATGCAAACATACAAATACAATGTATTTTTGGTATGTTTTTATTCTTTTAAGTTCGCTTAATATGGAAAATGGTATGTGTAATTAAACACATATCACTTAACAACATGGAGGATGATATCAATGCTTAGACTTTATCCCTTTAGGAATTTTCGCTTAAATTTCTGTTGTACTTTCGCTTTAATTTCTGTTGTACTGAATGATTTCAAGTATCTATCAAATTAACATATTATGAAAACGTCAATTTACTTTAACTCTCTATAAATTTTTATACAAATCACTCCCACAAGTCTTAGGGAAAATTATATCACAATTTTATGACGAAAAATGAGCATGCATCGTTAACCCTCAAATAGACATAGCTGATCAACTATGTATTAATTCAGGAAGGACCATGCTCCTTGCTGAGAGTAGTCACCTTAAAACTTTTGTTCAAGAAAACAATTTTCTATTAGCCATCAAGTTTTGTGTGGGATATTCCTTAAAACGAATTTACTTCTGAGAATCGAATTAGTAACCGTAGCAACTGAAGCAGACCATCCTCCCACCTTACTTTATAAAGTCGGCCATCACTAAAAAAAAGTGTTACAACATGAAACGTAAGCTGAGGGAACGAAATAAACCCACTAGGAGCGAGCCTTGGTCGCAACAATTAAATATTAAACCAACATCACAAAATCTTGAAAACACCCAAGTTAATTCAATTTAGAAGGTTAATGCAAACGGAGTTACGAGCGTCGGGTAACGAAATTATCGAAAGGATAATAAAAGTAACAAAAATATTTATTGCAAAACATATTTATTATTTAGAATAAGATTACCATAAGAACATAAAAGAAATACAAGTTTTTTTACCACCCTTCCCCTAATATCTATTTCCTTCCAAAAGGAGATCTACGTCGAATTGCAAGACAATGTGGGGCAACGAGAATTGCTGATAAAGCCCAATACTGAAAATCCTTCTTCGTATAGGATGAGTGCAAGATAAATGCGAAGTGTACGGCGGTCGCCATCTGCCTGAGCGTGATGAGTGCAACATTTTTTGATGGATGGGATAAGGAAAATGTAGTGAAAGATTAAGTGTTGTATGGTGAAATGAGGTAGAAAATTTTTATAAAAAAAGGGGGGGAAAGTAACCGTTTGGGGGTACGTTTACCGACCGTTGGGGCAATGATTCAAAATTTTTTTTTATTATTATTATTACACTCTTCATCAACATTTAGTCCGGAAGAAATATCCGCATCTTTTTCTCTGAAACTCGTACTTTTCGTCATCGTGTCGCAACTTGAGACTTGATAGGAAAGGCTCATTTAACGGGGAAGGACTGTAAAATCCGTTGTTTTTGATCATGTACGCCGCTATTTAAATTCAATATTTTTTTTTCTCTAGCTGGTTCGCTTTATTTTTAATAGTTAAGTAAAATCGCGTAAGCTAAAAATCAATAATTAACGTAAACGAACACCAAACGAATTAAAGTTTTCGTCAAGCAAGCAATATATTATTTTTACGAAAGTAATAATAAACTTTTTATATTTTATTTTTATTGGTTGCGTAAAACATTTACGGTTCGCGAAAAATTAAGTTTAAGTATACCCGGAACCACAAAAATAAATATACGCTTCAACAAATAACAATTATTAATTCCAATGATTAAAGTTTATAAAAATTTACCCACACTTATATAATGGGACCCACCATTTATGAGAATAACAGAGGACTACACAATTGATTACATTTATACACCTTGTACATTAACTTTACAAACGACAATCTTAAACAATTATACTTCCATTTTGCCATTCAAAGATATTTCACTAGATATTATTAGACAATTTCCTCTTTCCATGAGATCACCCTCTCATTAGGGGACCAAGAGACCAAGTTAGTAAAGACTAACTTAGTCTTCCTTAAGACCCTCTCTATGTTCCCAAGATCAAAGACCACCACCTTTGAAAGTCTTGGTCTTGATTCTATCTCTTTGACTACCTTTCATATATATATATTATGCATTGCTAAGAGATAACATACACACCCTTATATCACTTAAGAAAACCAACAAACTCTCCCTTTGTTCTCTCCCCATTAAAGGGCCTTCCACGGCTCGAAACCCTCAAATACACAACCCTTAAAATTTTTATACCATTATACAAGAATACCACATTTCTCTAAGGACCTACTAAGATGGTTTGAAAGTTAGGTAAGTTTTTCTAAGTGTTGAAGCAAGAAAGTGAAATTAGGGTTCCTTGGAAAAAAATTAAAGGGGTCAAATCTTGCAAAGCTTTGGTAAAATCTAAACAAGGGTTTTAGATTATATTTCTCATCATATTCCATCACCATAAGGTTTATGTCTTTACATTTATCATTTTATGTGTATATAAGTTCTATGTAGTGAAAAATCAACCATTATTAGGTTTTTTTACTTTTTAAACATGCTTAAAATATTTCTGCTTGTGATTATAATTTTGTACACCTATTCATGTGTTATGTGGTTGAATAAATCATGGACTAGAGACCCTAAGGATGTAAGACATGTGATAATAAATGTTATAATGGACTGAGTAACAAAGTGGTTAACTAAAAGTTATAAAAAACTAGTTTTATAAACTCATATTTTTTTTTAAATTATTCTAAAAGTTGCTGTTTTAATTTCGAAATATAAAGCCTTCATTTTATATTTTTATAAAATACTACATGTCATGACGATTCCAAAATGATAAGAAACTCGAAAAACTGATTTATAACGAAAAAGATACGACGATTTCAAGTTTACGTTAAATATATATACTTTTATAAAACTATTTTTATAAAAGTTACTATTCACCACAGAAACTTATATTTTTAAACATCATTAAATCGATTTATTAAAAACTATTTTAAATCGAAGACTCTCCCGAGCTCGAAAAGAAGAATCCGCTAATAAAACGTGTGTTTTTAGTTTATTTAAAACGAATAAGTTACGACATTTACGATAACTAAATCTATAAAAATAAATATATAACTGTTCTTGAACTGTAAATCTATTTCAATAGAAAAAACTCTAAATTTTGAATAATGTTATATTTTTACGAAAACATGCTCGAAAGAATCACTAAAAACGGAGTTAAAACGAATAAGATACTGCATTTACGAGATTTATGATAACTAAATGTATAAAAATAAAATTATATCTGTCATGAACATTAAAAGTACTGTTCATCAGATGACCAGAATTATGAAAATGTATATTTTGATAACTCGCCTTAATACGAAAACTTGAACGTAAGAAACGGATTAAAAACGGGAAAGTTACGACGTTTTTACTAAAGAGATATTTATAAACGTGATTTCACTAATGCGATTAGATCGTGATGTAGCTATATAGGATTATATATGGTTAATCAAAGTGTTTAGTACTTATACGACCTACATTGGATTAGGTTGCAATCGGCGTTTATCCGACGTATTTTCTAAGTGTGATATACTTTATTGATTACCATTCACCCAAGGTGAGTTCGTATCCCCTTTTTCTACTACTTGTTTTATTAAATACAGGGGAGATTACATGCTTGATTTATTTGGACACAAGTGTTTTCAAAACTGTAAGCTATTTCCTGGTTTCATTATTGCCTATGTTACCGTATCGCCATTTAAGTCCCCTTTTTATCATGAACCGTTAAATACCAGCTGGGTATATGCTAGTGTTATGGATAGATCTATCGGGACTGACAATCCCCGTCTAGGTTGTGGTTTCTAGTTGACCATTGACGCATTTAACATTTGAAGAAAATTCGTAGGATGTTTGGCAGCATCTGTATTGAGAAAATTCGAAGGATGTTTTTGTAAGATCTGTATCCGTGTTGGGGCACAAACCTCGAGTACTGGTTTGATTACAGTTTATTACGTTAAGGTTCGGTGTCATGAGCTTAGGGCAATAATACAATGTGTTGGGCTATTGAATGTATTTCATAATCTACTATTACTTAAATCTTGTGGTCCACGCTATTTCCTGATAAACCTATGAATTCACTCAACAATTTTGTTGACGTTTTAGCATGTTTTAATCTCGGTATAAGCTTGGATGGGAGCCGTGACGGATAGAGATTCTGATTTCTTAAATTCAATGAAACTTTTATCTTAAAAAAATCTTAATGTCTTTTTGAAAACTATGGGACCTAACGTGAAAACTCTGATATTTTGTAATGACATCAAATGAAACATATTTTAAACGTCCATTTAAGGTCGTATCCTATATCTTGCATATCTTGCAGGAATTGCTAGAAAGGGTTTGGAGGCATTACAACCTTTTAGACAATCGCTATTGCACAGTCTAACTGGATGTGGCTTCGTGACAATTGTAAATTGCGGTTCAACATACTCACAATAAATAGTGATACTGAAAACCGTGTGTTTTTTTTCGTTAAACACAATTGCTAGTATGGTTTGAGCTTGTTTGTGATGTGTTGGAATTTAATAAAGTGTATTTCGTTATTATTGTAATGTTTGTGATGTTTAATTAAGTGTCATTATCTAATTTGTTCGTACACTCATTGTTAAAATGGAAAATGGAATCATACACTTAATATCACTCATTTCCGTATTAATACCCATCTCCAATAACTATTTTCAACACATCCGTTCGAGTGATATGGAAACTGCAAACAGCAGGACTTTCTTTTTTACGTTAACCAGTTCGTGTTCGAGACGTTTGGTGAGACAACACATATTTATAATCTCCAATTTTTTTCTTTCTTTTGTTTTTATACTATCGAGTTTATATACTTAATATTCTTGCACGAATTGTCGGAAAGGGTTTGGAGGCGTTACAACCTTTCAGACTATCGCGATTGCACAGTCTTCCTCACTAGAAATATCTTTGCAAGGAATTCCGACATCGTCCCATTTGACGAAATCGATTTGTATTCAAACACGGCACCAACCCGTTCTTCAATTCGTTGCAAAAATACTTAGAATTCAAAATGATCAATTCAATATCAACTTTTATTCGTTCAACTGATAATCAATCGAAGATTTCACCAATAAGGTGACATTTTTTACTTCTTTTTTTTTTATCTGTTTTTGTTTCAATTTTTTTTAGTTTTTGTTATTAATGATTCATGCACAAGTTTTCATGCATAAATTTTTTTTAGTTTTTGCTAATCTTCTTAGAACTGGTCTTGAATCTAATGCATATGGCAGCGATCGATTTTTTGTGTAGAATCAATTATATTGATTTCAATATGAAGCATTTGATTAATTTGTGATTATCAGAAGGTTACACTACTACAAAATGAAGCTAAAGCAACACCAATAAAGTGTTGTATTATGTCTTTAAAATGTTGCATTATGCCTAATGTGACACTTTACCAAGTGCTGTTTTATGTAACGTTGCCTTAGGTATATGCAACACTTATTATTAGAATAAGTAACACTTCCTAAAAGTGTTGCTCATGTTTAGTAAATGAATTACTTTGTAATGCAACACTTTTTAAACTCAAATGCAACACTTCGCACGCCCAAACACAACACTTTTTTATGTAAGTGCAACACTTTTAAGAATTATATGCAACATTGCTACAAATAAGTGCAACACTTTTTGACGAAACTACAACACTTCTGTATTTAGTATTACTAAATGAGAAACTTTAATTCATCAATTGCAACACTTTAATTTATCAATTGCAACACTTTGTGTTGTTTTCAAGCACATAGTTGCAACACTTTTTAATGATTTGTAACACTTTTTTAAGCAATACAAATACAGATGCTATATATGTCATCATCGTAGTAATAAAATTCCATCAATAATAAGAAACATAATGTATTTTGTGCTTATAAGTACATGTAAAATAACTAATATAAAATGTCTTGTTTACAGCAAAAGTAGTTATTAAATTACAATACTAGAAATAATCTTGACATCTTCTTTGCAAATCTTCACTCGCAAGGCCAAAAAAACTTGTAGCTTGGTACACATGAAAACAATAAAGAATACGATATCTGGATAATTAGTACGTATGTTGAACTTCAGGAGATCAAGATTGACATGTACTGGAAATATCTGATATCTATTAGGAGATTTACAGCTGAAGTAAGTATCTTTGCTAATCCCATTGTCTTCAGGATCTGATATATGTAAACATAAACACAAGAGTCAGTGTTACTTTTTGTCCTTTTCATAACTTATCAGAAATTACAAATAATTGGTAGCATAGTCAACAATAGCATGGACTCTTAACAACGTGCAAAGTGATCATTTCAGACACTTCATATTAAACCAAACATGCACCTCTGGCATATGATATCTGCAAATTAAGAAATTATACATGACTTCAATGCAATTCAATTCATTTGCTATGCAACAATTTAATTATCCTGTGGATTGCATTAAGCCATGTATAATGGATTATCAAATATTTAAGCTGGGAGAGGTAGAGAACAAGATAGATTGAATGAGAAAGTAGTAAAAGGAAATTTACAATGCGTACTAGATGCTAAAGTACTTGAATTTAGATAAAATGTGCGTGAAACAAAATCATTCAAGGTTGTTCACTTTTTCATATTTTCTTTTAGGTTATATGACCCTATTACTCCGCTGGGGTTCTTTCAGTTTACCCTATTACTAATTAGACATATAGGCTAGTCGTATCATAAACATAGGCATGGCAAACTTGGTTGATGCATAGGGTCTAAAGGACTACTGTTTGACTATTGATCAAATAAATCCAATAATAGATTTATGTTCACCCTAACCAACAAAAAAGGTAAAAGATATGGCACAACGTACCTTGTAGAAGTTGTAAGCATTCTTTGGTAGATGAGAGGCAATAGAAGTTCGATCATGCTCCAAACAAAGGCGTAAGACATGTTCTGGGATTAGCTTCGACTCCAAACTCGAACACATTAAGCCATCAAGAACTGCAAAGAGTAAAAATAATGAGAGTTGTATCTCAACAACACAGAACTGCATAAACCCGAAATTAATCACCTTTTATTACTCTTGTACCCAAAGTGTAAGAGTCTATAAAAAAACGTAGCCTATTAGATCAGACACGTGAACACGCCCAGACTGAGAAAAAGGTAACAAGTAAAACACATTTCAGTGCACTGGTCTGTTGTAAAATTACAAAGTAGAAGGGTCAAAGAGTCAACTCACAGGTTAAAAGAGATCCAATGAACCAAAAATGGTATTATAGACATTGACCATTTCATTCAGCATCGATTCCAAAAGAAGATCCCAATCGTTCTCTAACATTTCATGCTCTTCGTCGACATTGTTCTGAATATTAAAAGTATGTGCATTAGTACAAGAGTCTCACCATTAGACCCTTAGAGGTGACAAAATGAACAGGTCAGCGAGTCTGGTAATGGGTCAAAACAGGCACTTTTCACCAAATACTTATCTGTCATCTATTAAATAAGTATTGCATCAAGCTGTTAAATGTACTTTATTAAATTCATAATATGTTAATAACACTACACTTTTTTGACCAAAATGCAAGAGGTTTTATAGAGTGAAAAGCACTATGGGCAATCGAAACCCATTTGAGTTGTTTCTGCTAAGAGATACAAACATTATCTTATCAAGGGACATGCCTTAGCATAGAAAATGTTACCTTTTCAACTGATGCTTCAACTTCTTCAGAAGCCAACTCCTGTCACTCTGAAAAAGCTTCATTTGAACTTTCATGGGTTGTAATGTCCATTTCAATGAGAGTTTTTAAGTCAAAAGCACGAGCTGACTTGGATTTTCCTTTGGTTCTGACTTGGATTTTCATTTTCATCTACATATTTGCAAATTCATCAAACATCCTATCCAAGAGCTGACGTTGACACAAAATAGTAGTAAGTATACAACTTTGTATAAGTCTCAACAAAATAAGTTCGATCAAATAAATATAAGTTCTACCCAATGTCGTCGATATGACAAACAATACTATCGACAAGCCTAACTATTTGCAAAAATGAAATGTAATTATGTAAACGTTGTTATTAACATAAAACATAAAGCGTAGACCAAGCTATGGTATTATGGAGAAACCCCCTTTATGTAGAGATTTTAGAAGCACCACCAACTAATATGATAAGATAAGGATAAAGGTGAACTACAAGGATAAACAAATAGGCAGCCTTTGCACCAAAGCTAGAAAGTTGTTAAAAGTATTATAGATCTATGTGGTGATGATGAATTTTGTGAATCAATGGTTGTACAAGGTATAAGGTTACAGAATGTTCATCTACTTCCTCCTTTCTCAGGTATTTATTTTTTATTTTATTGTGGCCATCTAATTGGTTCTGGATAACAACTAAACACAAAGAAGTAAGTTTATTGGTCATGCATTATAAATGCATGGAGGAAATAAGAGTGGAAAGCTTTTCTGTTTGTTTTAAACTTATAATCATATATAACAAGAACATTACAAACAGTCTATAAAAAATGGCATACCTGAGCCGTTGAGCGAGGACCATAAATGGAACTCGAGCCTTTGCTGTCAAGCACAATGAAATAAATTTCATCTCTTGAAAACAAGAGATGCACACAGTGGCTCACAACAGGTTCTGCATCGCCAAATATCATCTGTAAGAATGTAAAAAGTCCAATAGAGGCAAAATGAAACATCAAATATCATATTCAAAGACACATACCTCTGCTAATTATTTGGCTGTTACCGACTTGTTCCCTTCAAGAAGCTTAAGCCAAGCAAACTCAAGGAGTGAGGGATCCTACAACAAATTACGTAAGTATATCTGCAAATCATACGTGCATATATCTTACTTGTTATATATTTAAAGTCAAGGACAACCAACCAAGTTATTCTAAGCTCTCTGACTGAAGTCTGATATTTTCGCGGCATTAAAATTATCAACCCCTGGAACTCTATACGTGATTTGTTGTGGTTTAATGGAAATTGTAATACCATTCTGCATGTTTTAATACTGAAAGGAATTAAAACCTTCCTGATACCATCAAAAGAATGAACACACGCGTCCTAACACATAGCAACCCATGAAAAATGTCATAGTAATTGTTACTACAAAAACCTGATCAGAGACTATCCAATTCCTCCTTCCATTAGGCTTCTGAGCAACAGCAAGCAATATTCTTTCGGCATAGTTTTTGAATTCCAGCAACAACCCATTCTGCAGAGCTTGTTTTCGCAATTTATCATCAACGAGCTCCTTGTTGCTTGTTAATACTCATCTGAAAAATCAAAAGTGATGAAATAAATCACACATACACCAACATGTACCAAAGTAATTTCAGTAACGTGAACTCCTGGATCATTACTTCATTAGTCATATCAAAACATCGCAAAGTACAAGGCAAAGAGGACCAACACTCTAACTAAAATTGTAGGTATAAATGATACTTTTCACGACCAAAAAGGCTAGTTCATGCCCATCAAAGCAACAGAAAATAAATACCAACTAATTTGCTAATCATTAGTAGTAGGCTATGCTTAACTAAGATATTATTTGTTTCACTTTCACGTGCTAATCATTAGTAGTAGGCATCTTCAACTAACTTGTCTTGCAGGCCATCAATTTCTGGTGAATTGCTTCTATTTCAGAATCATATCTTTCTTGTTCTTGTGCTACCTCAATCTTCTTAGGTGCTTGATCCTCTACAATGTATGTGATACTCTGCAACAATTCATCAAAGTTATAAGGCATGCTTGCCTCATTATCATCTACACAAATTTACAATTGTAGTGATATCAAACCTTATAATTGAAAACCTTGTACTAGCGGTTATCTATATATCCTTATCCTGAGTGAAAGAACCGTACAAAAATTAGCCATTGTGTGAAGAACATATTGAAGGATATGTAGTTGACGATAAGAAATAGAAACGAATAATCACGTGTGCACCAAGAAAAGCAAGATATTAACAGCTTAAATGAAAAGAAATATTAATCTCATCTCACTAGACTAAAGCCTTTCAAAACATTAGCTTCTAATTCAAGTATCTTTTTAGCAACAGAAACAAGAACTATTTTAATCATATAATCAAAGAAGCATAAAGCCATATTCTTGCCTAAGGATGGTCATGTAAATCAACCATCCAGATTTTTAAGTGCTGGCACGATCAAACAAAATTTTAATGAAATCTAAAAATGCCAACATCAAGCAGACCAACATAACTAAACCAGTTTTTTAAAACAAACAAAAAAAAATCAAACAAAATGCATCATGAGATAAAGTATAATAGTTCCATAATCAAGTTTTCATCTTGCTAAGTTTTTTAAGTGTACAATCAAACATAAAACACAAGTTTATACGACACCAACTTATAAACATAAATTGAGTCTCAACCCCATCGAGAGTTGGAATATGCACATACTAACATATGAAGAAAAAAATAATTTCCGAAACATTATAACTACGAACCAGAATCTAATTTAAATCCAAGATCACTTTGCCGCTTGCCACAACACAACTCCCAAAATATAAGCGACTCGCTCGATATAAATATATGTCTTTGCAAAACCAAAACGAAATGAAATATTCTTGTGAGATCAAGATCGAATAGCTTTGAGGATGAGAAGGGAGTATGGATAACAGTTAAAGAGGGTTAGAAGAAGGACGTTCTTTATATGGGTAAGATCTGATTTGTGTATATGATGAGAATGAGAAAAAAAACTGGGTTTGGAGGGTTCATTTGATTTTTGGGGAAAAAATAGAGGGAAGATAAAGAGGGAATACATTTTTTAGTTAAAAAAAAAATACATGATGGTTCAACACTAATGTTTTGCTTTAGCCATCTATATTTGTGAAATGTGCAACACTTTCCCCCAAGTGTTCTCTTTAAGCATAAAAAAACGCAACACTTTTCTGAAAGTGTTGCTTTATATGGTAATATGCAACACTTATTTTTATAATGTTGCTTTATCACCAAGGTTGTCAAATAGGTAACATATTCTATAAGTGTTGCTTGTTATGTGTTGCATTAGGCTCATTTTGTTGTAGTGCATTAAGTTCTGTACCTGGATTCCCTCTATACACTAAAAACATATCTCTCGTATTCCTCAGATACTTCAGAATATGTTTAACAGCAACCCAGTGGAGCTTCCCTGGATTCTGTTGATATCGACTGACCAAGTTTTGAGCAAACGCCACATCTGGCCTTGTGCATCTAACAGCATACATAATAGATCCTACAGCCGAAGCATAAGGTACTTTCTTCATGTAAGCCACCTCTTCAGGTGTTGAAGTACACATCTCATTACTTAATTCATGTTTTACTTACATTGGCAAATAACCTTTCTTAGAGTTATGCATATTAAATTTCTTCAATGTTTTGTCAATGTAAGCACTTTGACTAAGTCTAATTAACCGCTTAGATCTATCTCTATAGATTTTAATTCCTAGAATGTATGCAGCTTCTCCTAAATCCTTCATAGAAAAACACTTTCCAAGATAATCCTTAACTTCCTTAAGTCTTGGAATGTTGTTTCCCATGATTAATATGTCATCAACATATAGGATCAAGAATACTACATTACTCCCACTAGCATTGCGATATACACACGGCTCATCACGATTCTTGACCTTTCGTCGGGAAGTTAGAGGAGGGGCTGAATCTTTGCAGCTCACACAGATTCTTGACCTTCTTGGAACGGTGATTTTGTCTAACATGGAAGATAGATGGATTTGGGATTTGAATGGGGACGGTGAATTGTGTGTTAAAGATGTTCGTAATTTACTTGACGTGACTTTCCTTCCGAAAGCTGATTCTCCTACGCGGTGGATTAAGACGATTCCAATTAAGGTTAATATCTTCGCTTGGAAGGTTTCTCTCGATCGCCTTCCTACTCGTTCCAATTTGGCTCGAAGGGGTGTGTTGGTGCCTTCTTCATCTTGTCTGATTTGTAATGTTTCTGATGAGGACTTGGCTCACCTTTTGTTTAGATGTGATTTGGCGATAGAAGTCACACGTTTAGTTTACAGATGGTGGAATTTGGTTTGGATTCCTTTGGATTCCTACATATCTTGGCTTTCTTGGATCAAGGCGATGCGGATGAATTCTAGGAGTAAAAGTGTTCTGGAAGGAGTTTTTATACTGCTTGGTGGAGTATTTGGAGCTATAGAAATCAAATTCTTTTTTCGGCCAAGAAACCACGGAAAGAAGTTCTTTTTGACGATATTGTTATGCGATCGTTTACTTGGTGTATAGCTAGGAGCAAAAATACATTTAGATGGGATAGCTGGCTTCAGCATCCTTATTTATTTTTTTTGTAATTTTCTAACTTCTTGCTAGTGGTTTTTTAATAAAGTTGCTGTTCAAAAAAAAAAAACCTGTGAAAAAACACATCTAAAATGATATTAAGTACTTTTAGAATCGCAATGTTACAAAAATGTAGCAAAATTTCTATATTTGGTAAAAATCCACTATAAGGGTATTGAAAACGTTTTTAGTCATATAGAACCTTATTGTGGATTTTTCCAAAATTTTAAATTATTTAGTTTCTAAGATTTTTGCATTAAAGTTTAGCATTTAATATACCAAAATGTAGTGTTTTAATCATTTTAGGGACATAACACCAACCGTTTTTAAAAGATTTAGTCATCTATAAGTGTATTATACCTTCAAATACTTGTATAAATGTAATAATTGTTGCATTTCACAAAAATATATGATACTCCACCCTTAAACGTGAAAAAACTCATCTAAAATGATATTAAGTCCTTTTAAAATCATAATGATACAAAAATGTACTAAAATTTTAATATTTGATAAAAATCCACTATAAGGGTATTGAAAACGTTTTAAGTAATATAGAACCCTTACGGTGGATTTTTCCAAAAAATTAAATTATTTAGTTTCTTAGGTTTATGCTTTAAGGTTTAACCTTTAATATACCCAAATTTGGTGTTTAAATCATTGTAGTGACATAATACCAACTGTTTTTAAAAAGTTTAGTCCTTTATAAGCGTATTATACCTTAA
>BQNB010011276.1:0-71203 GCA_026074375.1 Tanacetum coccineum | reverse complement strand
CAATATTGTAATTACCCTTGACTTGTAACCTCCACATTTATTCTTGGTCTTATAACTCTATACATTCTAGTTACTAACATTGATGTTGAGGAGCCTATAAATAGAGGCATCTAATGTATTGTAATACACATTCTTCCTCTTCCATACTTTTTTACATTCTCTTATTCTTATTGTGCACTGTTTACTTTATTCATTCCAAATTATATGTTAATTTTATTAATACATACATTTTTACGAGCATATAATCATTACACTATACACCAATGAATATATTGATCATTGTTTATATTTTGTAAACGGAAATTGCAAATTAATAATTAATTTGAGATTGATGGAGTATAAAACAAATGTCAGAAGCCCGAATTTAAGAATAGGAAAACATTTCGCCTTTATCAGGAAAAAGAAAAAAAATCGTTACTTTCTAAAAACTTGTTTTTTTTTAAACGGCAACTAATTATCTCACACAATATAAACAACAAATGTATCTCACAATGTCCTAAAGCAGGACTTGAACCCATAACCATTTGGTTAAGAGCTTCACACACAATATGAAATACCCCTGGAACAACAAGTAACGGATGGTAATTTTTTAGATTTTCTTTAACGTATAAACTAAATAATGTATTATTTTTGTTACGAGTATTTACAAAAAATTGTTCTAACATACACACGCAAAATTCTTTTTACCAAAGTAATTAATAATTACTGATGTACGCTTTCGTCTGTTTTCTTTCGATTTTGTGCGTTTTCGTACTTTTTTTACGTCTACGTCCGTTTGTTACACTTTCGTCTGTTTTCCTACGATTTTGTACGTTTTCGTACTTTTTTACGTCTTCGTCTGTTTATTTACGTTTTTTGTTCTTTTTTCCGTTTTCGTACTTTTTTTACGTTTTCGTCCGAATTTGTCCGTTTTCGTACATTTTCGTCCGTTTTCGTACATTTTCGTACGTTTTTTACGCTTACATCCATTTTGTGTACGATTTTGTCTTTTCTCTTCGTTTTCGTACGATTTTATCCGTTTTCATACGTTTGTTTACGTTTTCGTCTGTTTTTTACGTTTTCGTGCGATTTTATCCGTTTTCGTCCATTTTAGTCCATTTTTACGCTTTCGTACTTTTTGAGTTTTCGCCCACTTTTTTTTCGTTTCCGTCCGTTTTTTACGTTTTCGTTGGTTTTTTATGCTTTTTTAAATTTTCGCCCGTTTTTTTTACGTTTCTGCACGTTTTTTTAATGTTTTCGCTCGTTTTTTTTTTCGTTTTCGTTTGTCTTTTTACGTTTTCGTCCGTCAAAGTATGAAAACGTAAGAAAACGGCCGAAAACGTAAGAAAACAGACGATAACGTAAGAAAACGGGTGAACACGTAAAATACCAGACGAAATCGTAAAAAACAGACGATAATGTAAAAGAACGGACGAAACGTAAAAAAACGAATATATTGACCATTTATATGTTAATTTTATTAATACATACATTTTTACGAGCGTATAATCATTACACTATACACTAACGAATATATTGACCGTTGTATTTTATAAACGATTTAATTAGTTAAATCGTAAAAGATAGATGTTCATTTTATGATAAACGGAAGTTGCAAATTAAAAATTAATTTGAGATTGGAGTATAAAATAAATGTGAAAAGCCCAGATTGAATTATGTGGCTTTTTAGTTAAGAACAAGCAAAAGAACCCGCGCGTTGCGGCGGGACTAATTTTTTCCCGATACAAATTTTTTTTTACGTTTCGCGGGGTTTTTTTTGGGCGATGCGTTATGGCGGGGCTAATTTTTAATATTTTATTTTTTTGTATGATTCGGGGAAAAAAAATTTGCGTTGGACGGGCTAATTTTTTCCCGAATATTTTCTTTTTTTGGGACGGCTTTGTAAATTTTTTTACGGGAATTTTTGTGTAAGAAAATCGTAAATAGTTAAAAGGTGAGGGTCCGTTTTGTATTTTTTTTACTTTGGGCCAGATTTTAGGCTATTTTTGGCTAATTTTTTCCCGGATATTTCCTTCTTTTGTACGATTCGGGAATTTTTTTTTGCGTTGGGACGGGTTAATTTTTTCCCGAATATTTTCTTTTTTTGGGACGGTTCGATATCTTTTTTTTGGGCCGATGAATATAAAACGTTGTGAACAATAAAACTTGCGTGTTTTTTTTGTTAAATTCTTTACGGGATTTTTTGTGTGAGAAAAATCGTAAATATTTTAAAGTTGAGGGCACCGTTTTGTATTTTTTTTTACTTTGGGGACAGGTTTTGGCCACATTTTATGCGAATTTTAGGCTAGTTTGTCGACAAATGTGTATATTAGTAATAATTTTTTTTATATGGCTTATGTGTTGGGCCTCATGTTTAAAGTGTTGTTTTTTTCTATATGGTTTTTTTTTAATATAATGGGTTATACGTTTGTGTCCATATCGATTATTTTAAAGTTACTAGGTATCGAAGATGTTTCTGCGGGTATTTTTTTTATCTGAATAAATCGGAACTTTTGTAATATTTTTTTTCGTCCTACTTTGTGCATACAAATTTAAAAAAAAAATTTAAAAAAAAAACCCAAAATCGGGCTGGCCCAAAATGGGAGCCCGATACTTTAGCACTGTGGCCCACTGTCAAAACGACAGTGGATTTGTCCACAAATGTGTTATATATTAATGGGAAAACATTTCGCCTTATCAAGGTTTCTAGACGAGTACAAAATTACACAACTATATATAAAAAGATGGTTCTAATTTAGCTTTTAATTAATAGAAACTTTTGGCAATACCAATAATAACCACTACTACACAAGAGCTTATATAGATCACTTCATATAGTGTGGTTTTCATAAAAGCCGTTTTATATGAAGGAAAAGAGGGAGAAGTTTTATAAAAAGATCGGTTATTAAGCAAAAAACCGCTCTATTTAATTTTAAAAATAATTAGATCGGTAGTTACCAATAAGAATCGATCTATATATTCTTAACTTTTACATATGCTCCCCAATTTCCTCTCAAATTACATCTTGAAAACCTTAAAACCACCATAAATGCACTGAAAAATTCACAATAAATGCTCTAAAAAATCTCAAATTCAAGTATAGATATTGTTTGAGTTTGAAAGGTACATAATATTATATGCTTACTAGTTTGTCTATTATATTTTCTAACCCGAAATTTATCTATGATTGATTTTGTGTTTATTCAAAGCTTTGTTTATTGATTTCCATGGTTTGCTTATATATAGGTTCATTTGAAGAATTTTCTATGTGTGACGTCGATACCTAACTAATATTGACCCGTTGAAGTGAGGTACTTAACTAAAACTTTAAGCTAACCGCATGTTAATAACGTATTTTATTGTAACATTCAAGCATTTAGTATAGATTAAGTTAAAATAGTATCCCTTTAGTTAAATACCCGTTCGAAATTAACCTAATAGAGGTTAGTTTTGGATTGTCCCCATTTGGGACTGCTTTTTAAATATTTTATCTCATTTAGGATGTGATTACGTATTATGAGATCGAGTATTATTTGAGAAAATTCGACATCATTTTTCCTTACTCCTATGAGTTTGCGTTTTATGCGCATACTTGAGGAGTTAAGGGGAAATGCTGCCGATTTTTCTTCAATAATACTCGACTCATAATACGCATTCACATATGAGACTAAATATTTAAAAGGTGGGTTAGGATTGATGACTTGAGACTATTTTCATATGTTATCATACCATGCATGCATCTTAATAAAATAAATAAATTTGTATATTTCAGATGGATCGTAGGAAGTGGATGTACAATGTAGAACGTGTTACCCCTGAATACGTCAACGGGTTTTCCGAGTTTATTAAGACTGCTGAGGATCATCAAGCAAAGACAGGAGAAGCTCGGATTTCATGTCCGTGTAAAGAATGTGCACATTTTATTTGTCATGATGATATTGAGACAATTAGATACCATTTGTTTAAACATGGATTTACTAATAACTACACGTGGTGGAAACATCATGGTGAAGTAGGACGTGATTGTAACGATGTTGTTTTAGAAAGTAATGTCAATAATAATGATGATAATTGCGGTAGTAGTAATCAGAATATCAATGACATGCTACATCATGCGGAGCATGATGCTGAACTTGATATGGAGAAATTACAACAACTGTTTGTCGAATCAGAAAAACCATTGTATGCCGGTTGTACAAATTTTACCAAACTTTCAGCCGTGTTACAGTTGTTCGTAAAAGCAGAATATGGTTTGAGTGATGTAGGTTTCAATAAACTACTAGAGTTGTTCTATAAAATGTTACCTAAAAACAACAAGTTACCCACTTCTACGTATCAAGCAAAAAAACTAATGTGTCCGTTGGGATTGGAAGTCAAGAGAATAGATGCATGTCCGAAAGATTGTATATTGTATAGAAAAGGGTATAAAGACCTACACAAATGTCCTGTGTGTAAGGTTTCAAGGTATAAAGATACAACTCTAATAGAATTTGATGAGGATGTGACAAAGAATGGCCCTGCAGCCCATCATACCAAGTGTTGTGGTATTTGCCCATCATACCAAGACTTAAACAATTATACTCAAACCCTAAGAATGCTAAATTGTTGAGGTGGCATGTAGAAGATCGAAAACATGACGAGAAAATAAGACATGTGGCTGATGCGTCCCAATGGAAGAATATCGATAATCATTATACAAAGTTTGGGGCTCAGATTAGAAATATACGGTTTAGGCTTAGTTCAGATGGAATTAATCCATTTGGAAATATGAGCAGTCGTCACAGTACTTGGCCGGTTCTTTTATGCATATACAACCTGCCACCTTGGCTATGTATGAAACGTAAATACATCATGATGTCATTGTTAATTCAGGGTCCAAAACAACCGGGAAATGATATTGATGTGTATTTGGAATCGTTAATTGATGACGTGATAGATCTTTGGGATAAAGGCGTTGAAGTGTATGATGCGTACAAGAAAGAGCGATTCAAACTATTCGCCATGATTTTTTGTACCATAAGTGATTTTCCAACGTACGATAACTTGTCAGGATATGGAACGAAAGGGGAGAAGGCGTGTCTTGTTTGTGAAAAAGACACCCACTCGCGATGGTTGACTAACTGTAAGAAAACTGTGTATATGGGACATCGAAGATCGCATCCAGAATCACACCCATACCGTAAAAAAAAGAAACTGTTCGACGGTAGAGTAGAGCGTAGAAAGATGGCAAGATTAATGAATGGACATGACACACTCTTTCGTGTCAAGGATATAAAAACTGTTTTTGGGAAAAAGGATAAAGCTCCGAAAAATAATAAGAATATTTGGAAGAAAAAGTCTATATTTTGGAAATTACCGTATTGGGAACGTTTACAAGTCCGGCATTCTCTTGATGTAATGCATATTGAGAAAAATGTTAGTGAAAGTTTGATTGGCTTATTGTTAAACATCAAAGGAAAAATAAAATATGGGATTAATGCTCGGAAGGACATGGTAGAGATGGGGATTAGATATGAGCTTGCACCACAAGAGATTGGTAACAAAAGAACGTATTTGCCAACTGCTTGTTATACCCTATCGAAGGCTGAAAAAAATAAATTTTTCAATGCTTGCATGATATTAAAGTTCCATCGGGTTATTCTGCTAACATTAAGAAGTTGGTGTCAATGAAAGACCTAAAGTTGATTGGTATGAAGTCCCACGACTGTCATGTTTTAATAACACAAATGATTCCAATTGCAATTCTTGGAATATTGCCACCTCGAGTCCGTCACACAATCACAAAGCTCTGTTTGTTTTTCAATATGATTCATTTGAAAGTTATTGACCTCAAAAAGTTGGATGAATGGCAACGTGATATTATTCTTACTCTTTGCCAACTAGAGATGTACTTTCCACCTTCCTTTTTGGATGTTATGGTTCATCTCGTGTCTCATATTATAGAAGAAATAAAGGCATTGGGTCCTATATTTCTACATTACATGTATCCATTTGAGAGTATATGGGTTTCTTGAAAGGGTATGTAAGGAACCGATCTCGGCCGGAAGGAAGTATTGTTGAAGGGTATGTTTTAGAGGAGGTTGTTAGTTTTTGTACAAGTTATATCGATGGCATCCCAGATATTGGCGTTCCTGAATCTTGACACGAGGGTAGACTTGAAGGGAAAGGGACGATTGGGCGCAACGATGTCACACCGAATTACGATGATTTAGAGCAAGCACACTTTACAGTCTTGCAAAACATGACATCTATTGCACCCTATATACACGAACATATGTCACTTTTAAAAAGAAACAATAGTCGTCAAGGGCTACATTGGTTAGAAACGGAGCACAAACAAACATTTTCAAGCTGGTTAAGAGATACTGTGAAATCAAGATACCCAAATGTTGAGCGAAGTAACGCAATTAGCGTACACGCCCGCACTTGTTTTTCCATTATCAAGGATACGACATTAACGGATATACGTTTTACACCAAAAAACAAGATGAAAAGAGTACCGTTCAAAATAGTGGAGTGACGTTAGAAGCAACAACAACAGATAATTCAAGATTGTCGGTCGCCAAAGAGTCGTATTATGGTGTCATTGAAGAAATTTAGGAATTGGATTACAATATGTTCTTCGTACATCTCTTTAAGTGCAAATGGGTCGATAACATACGGGGTGTTAAAGTTGACAAGGATGGTTTCACATGTGTCAATCTTTCTACAGATAGCTATTCGTCTGATCCATTTATTCTAGCCAAACAAGCTACCCAAATATTATATGTTGAGGACCCAAGTGATACGAGATGGAACATTGTCATCGAGAATGTTGTGGACGAAGATGAGTAAAATCAATTTGACGAGCTACCTCCATTCTCTATTGGTATTCAATCTGTAGATGAAGTTCTAGATGATACCATTTTTACCTAAACCGACCACCCCACCCCCCCAAGATGACACGGAGGCTAGAAGAATGACAAACCTCTCGCATCTCACCATAATTAAAACATCATTCATAAATTGAATTTATATAATTTTTAATATATTCAAAAGATTAGTTTATTAACATTATATTGTTTACTTTTGCAGGAATAACATGCAAACTTCAATAACAAGCCGAAGGCATACGAGACTTTATTTAGTCATTTTGTATTTGATATTTGACTTGTTCGGTTTGAAGTGGGGGGGGGGGGTTGTAAAACTTTGTTCATTTTTGTTAATTTCTAAGTGGGATCCACTATATTGAATATATTTACTTTGCCTAAAACGTAATCGTAATGTTTTTAGAAAGTTTATTTTTACTCGTAACATCTATAATAGTATTATTTACATATTTAAAAACTATAAACATGAGAAACTAAATAAATCGGGTATTGATAAAAACCCGATCTATTTCACAAGAATATTTTGAGCGGGATTCAATTTCATTTGCCGCTTACATAAAATTTCACCAAATTTTTAGACACTTGCCACTTACACCAAAATTCACCAAATCTTTAGACACAAAACCCTAACCATTTCCACTCTCACCACCACAACCCCAAAATCACACACCACAACCCTAACTATTTCTACAAAATAGATCTACTGACTCAGTACAACGAGAGAAGAGGACATGGTGCGTAGTAAATGTGTTTCTACTAAACAACAATCTCAACAACAAGTCAACCCTGATGATGAAGGAGGGGACGATCTTAACATCGCAGATGATGTTACTCAGGTCTCCTTTCGTTTATTAATTTATTTTCATTTATTTTTATTATTATTAATGAAAGGCAGGATGTATAAAATGCTTGACCAGTTTAATTGGTATACCAACTGTTTGATAAAATGCTTGACCAGTTTATATTGGTATACCAACTGTTTAATAAAATGCTTGACCAGTTTATATTGGTATAATTGGGGGGCGTTTGTTCGGCAGTAGTATAGCCTGATTATGCTTATTTGTTTTTGGGCTATGTCCAATAAGCTTACATTTGTGGCTTATTTTTGAAACTTTTCGCTTTTATAAGTTCATTGTGACATACTAAACTTATATAAGCCAGAAAGTTTCAAAATAAGCCACAAAAAGTCAGCTTGTGAAACATAATCCTGTAACTAAATAAGCCATAAGCCGACTATATAAGCCGATACAACAACCCCACTGATTAGTAGCTAGGTATTGAGTACAAGTATTAAGTTTTGCTTACTAAGTGGATTAACTAATACAGGGTGTTTGTTTTGGCTTATATACCGGGCTTATGACTTATTTGGTTTTCGGCTTATGTTTCATAAGCTCATTTTTGTGGCTTATTTTTTTTTTGGCTTATATAAGCTTATTATGACATGATATGATAAGCTTATATAAACCGGAAAGTTTCAAAATAAGCCATCAAAACTGAGTTTATGAAACATAGGCCGAGAACCACATAAGCCATAAGCCCACTATAATAGCCAAAACAAACACCTCTAGTTGAGCGATATAATAAACCTAATGGGGAATGGCTTTTAGATGTTGTGAATTTCGTTCACAGCTGTTATGTGTGGTTAATTTGCATTTTAACTTGAACAAAGGTTTTGGTAGAATTAATTTAGAAATGTATGTATGTTTAAGCTGTCAATTCAGCAAGGTTTAAGAAATGTATATTCTTTTGAGTTGTGATTTTGGTCTCTTGTTTATGTATTGTATGTGTTGGTGTTTAATCTTGACAGCTCATTAACTTGATTGTACAGGATAAACACCAATCGATCGTCATCATGGAAAAACCACGGAAGAAGAGAGGGATAAACAAAATAAAAGATCTTCCCGTAGGTGAATCTATGAGGTTCAATAAGCTTGGTGAAACTATTGGTGAATACCAACATACATTTACATCTTACCGTGGAAACACTGTTAGGAAGAATATATCTATCCTCAAACCGAATTGGCATAAAATAGACGTGGAAGAAAAAGAGTTATTATGGCTGGATATCAAGGTATAATATCTAAGACTCTTAGCTGCATTTTCTTTTGATTAATATACATATTCACCTTTAACAAGGTTTATGTCAACTTAAATAGGGAAAATGAGACTTGCAGATGATGATACAATTAAAAGTTATACACTTAAGTCGTGCGGCCAAAAGTGGAGGGGAAATCGCTCAACACATGTACACACCGGATAAATAGACGATGAAGAGTCATAATGGGTTTTAACCCACTGTAATTATGATTTTGTCTCATATACACCAAGAAGACAAAGGGTTTTCAACCCCTCATAATTATGAATTTTGTTTAAAAAAAAGAAGAAGAAAAGAAGGGGAAATAGGAAGAGGAGAAAAGGAAGAGGAATAGGGCAGAAAAGAAACAAGGACCAACGTCTTAGGACCCGTCTAGACGAGCACCTCAAATATGACTTCAATAGTTTACAACTCTTAAATCCATACTCGGGGGGACATGTCCATGTATATGCCGGACAGGCCAAGCCTAGTAAACAACAAAGCGCTGACTTCATTTCAGGGACCCACAGGGCAACATCATCAAAGAGATAACGTCACCATAAACACAGAAAGATAGTGACTACACGATAAACTATGATGTCAACTAAAGAGATGTCACCATTTAAGACACAGGCGATAGAGACATGACGAAAGGGTCGTCATCTACATGCCCTATGATGTCAACTAAAGAGATGTCACCATCTAAGACACAGGCGATAGAGACATGACGAAAGGGTCGTCATCTACATGCCAGGAACCATACATTTATACAGTATTGCGACTAGTATAAATACCCCTGTATTTACTACTCAAAAGCAGCATTTACTGCACACTCATACACTTATTACTATAGCCTCTCCGACTCCTATATACGGCCCCTTCGGCTCATATTCATATACTTACTCTCACGCCCGAGCTTGGTCCTGGGTCAACACCCGGGGCGAGTTAACGGGTGTTCTTTCTCACTTTCAGGTAATTCAAGGAGATACTTCACTGAGAGACCGGGGAGCTCACCCAAGACTCAAGGCATGGTATTTTACCTTAACAGTTGTCTCAAGGGATGATTAAAGCTCAACCCGGAGCAGATCCTTTGACAATTGTCTATGGACAGGACCATGGGGGTCGAACTAGGGGGGTTAGCTCTATTGTTGGATGTAAAAAAGGCTTAAAAGGATATGTGAGGAAGAAAAGGACCTACAAACAATCACTAGATTTTGAGGAGTTGTCAGAAAAAGTGAAAGCAAAGTTATTGTCCGAAGAGTTGTCGGAAAAAGTGCAAGAAAAGTTATTTTCTGGTCCGGTTTGGAATCGAGTAAAAGAGAAAATGTTGGAAGAACTTGTGAAGGAACCAATCGTTGGAACGAGCAGTGTTAGGCTGACAACAAGCATCATCAGGATAGATTGCATAAAGGTAAATGTATATGTGTTATATTTAGTAGACAATAGATATTTAACATACTTTATATACATACGCCTAATATAGCACATGGTTTGTTTTCTAGGAAACCACCACATGCTCTTTATTCAGTCCTAAATCCATTCTTACTGGGGAGAAGATCTTGTGCGCGCATGCGTCAGTATATCCTATCGAGGACGGCTTGATACATGGAAAAAGGTTACGAAAGGGTTACATGAGGGTCTCGGTTCTCAAAGTACTTAATCGGCAAGAAGATTTGGAGCTTCCTATGCTGGATGAAGATATTCTTAATTTAGGAGGTGCGCTCAATGCCTTTATTCAATGGCCAATTAGTGCTATTGCTTGCTTTTCAGTATTACTTGTATATACTTTTTTTAGTTTGTCTTGTATATATCAGTAAGCTTTACTCACATATTTAAAATAGAAATAAGCAGGGTTCGCCAAACACCCCTGCAACAAGTGCCGCCGCCAAGAGTAAGTTACCTAAAATTGTACAACGACCTTCAACTGAATGTTCAGCATTAACGAATGTTCATGCTATTACTCAGGTAAATCCTAAAGCATTCTAGCTTTGGCAAACTTCAAAATAGAACTCAGAAATGATTCATATGTATTTATATATGTGTAGGCGAGCAAGAAAAGAAGAAAGACAGTAAAAGCACCCATCCAGCAGTCAGAAGTTGAGAAGGAAAAAGCCGACATCAGAAAGCGGTTACATTTGTTGAAAGAGGATATTGATCTGAGATCAGAGGCTGTGAGGAATGGATATTATCGGTGGATGGACCGTGAGGATTGCACCATGCCGCAATTTGTTGATTTTAAAAAGGAGATATTTCAGGATGCTCATGATTTTACCCTACCAATAAACACAACAGACATAATTGAACTTTTGGCGGGCGACAAACTAGGGACCAACATTCTCACTCTTTTCTCAAGGTATGTTAATTAATTCCTTTAGCATGACTCTTTTCTTGATTCGAGCTGACAATAGCATAGCTCATTTTCTTCAGCATCAGCAATGATGGTAGTTCAGTCATTGCTGATAGTGTTCTTTTGCTATTGCTAATCAGATGGTAATCATAAGTTAATCAGATGGTAATCTTGGACCATGAACGATCTACACTAGGCATTAAAAAAATATCAAATATGATCTATTTGCTAAAACTCTTGATATAAAGTGAACCAAACTTTAAGCCCAAATAGCCAACGGCGTAGTGTTTGATCATATTGTAGAAACTACTTATGTAAGATAGAATTAATACATGACAATATTATTAAACAGTGGTGGGGTGTTTGGATAGTGATCCAGCAAGGGTGTTTTGGTTTGTTTTATATTTGGTTTATGTGTGACCAAGTTTACTTGTTGTTGAGGTTTGATTTAGATATGTCATAGCTTTTATGTGTTTTATAAAAAAAGTTTGTAAATGTGTTTAATCAGGTCACTTTATCTTCTCAAGGCAACCTCACCAAATCAAAATAACAGGACTGGTTTCTTGAACCCGGAAGTGATCACGGCAGATACCCATATGGACACGGACATTAATGTCATAATTTACTTGACAGAAGCATTAAAGGGTTATGATTTTTTTGTGGCACCGTACCTACACAAGTAAGATATTACCATCTTTATCTTTAAATTGTTTTTAAAGTTGCTTTATAACAAATTGTTTGCACATATATACAGTGGTCATCATGTTCTTCTCATTATTTGCCCAAAGCACGGAAGGGGATTCATTTTGGATTCTTTTAAGTGGAAAGAAAAGAAAACCAAGGAAGACTACTATCTCGTTAGTCAAGTGGAACGGTAAATATTTTTAAGTTGATTTCAAATTCATTTATGTTTTTATAATTGTTAACATAAATTTTTGCTTATTTTCTCTTTTTTTAGGGTTGTTGGGCCTTTGAGTTGGGAGCTTCCTATTGTAAATTTGCAAGAGGACATTTGGGAGTGTGGATTCTATGTCATGAAGTGGGTGCTTGATTTTGTGCTAAAATATCAACATGACGATTTCCCGAATATAGTAAGTACTTGTTAAGATATCTTTCAATTTTCTTTTTTATACCGAATGCTAATTTGTAATATGGTGCATACAGCAACCTTGGGGTGAAACGAGGTCACTAAAGTTGAGTGAGATGGACGCTGTAGTCACTGCGTGGTTTTCATTGTGGCGCGAGAGTGACTGATGAGGTATGTTACCACAAAATCTAAGCGATCTTTGTAAACGAAAATGTATATTAGTCTTTATGCCATGCTAACTATCCTTGATGCACCTCAGATTCATGCCACAAATTGGATAACTTTAAAATAAAAAATTGCAATTCCATTTTTGCACGAAAATACCATTTAACCATGATCATATAGTCAAAACAATACGACTTTAAGATCTATGCTTAGTCTCTAAAGAAACATCTCATGCTACATAATGCAAGTCTTTATGCATCCTAATGAGACCAATAAGTGGCCATTCATGAATGTACACATGTTTGGTCAATAGATCCTCCCACAAACATCTATTATTATTCTGAACGTTACTATGAATTCAAAGCTCTGTCAGTGTGCCAGTGTGGGATGGTACTGCTTATCTGTAAATTCAAAGCTTTGAAATTTAGCTTGTAATTTTACGTTGTGTTGACAGCGGGTAACAACGGCAGCAACAACCATGACAGGCCCGTAAGGAAATGGATCCGAAGGTCATCGAGCTTTACTCTTTTGCATCCTTGATTGCTTTTCTTATGTTGAGGTGGGAGTGGATCTCTACCTATATAATTTGTAACGGAGCAGCTTGGATTTTTGTAGTAGTTAGTAGGACATGTGAAGCTCGTAATTTCAGGGTTTGACTTATGTTGCAATTGTCTTTCTTTAGTTGAAGTTATTTTGGTTTGTAACTTTAAAGTTAGCTGTACATGTACTAGATAGTTATTGTGTATAGTAAATGAATGAAATTCTGCACTTTTAAATGATTTAATTTTGGGAAAATCAAATGGAAAAGCTGCACTTTTTGTATGATTAAATTCTGGGAAATTCAAACTTTTGTACTATATTTGAGAGTAATTATATTATGTTAATTAGATCGGTCAAAAACCGATCTAACTAATCCAATAGAATCCACCAAACGGATCACATGGATAGCATCAGATAGAACGCTTTTTTGCTTATAGCCGTTCTTTCTGTAAAATTAAAAAGATCGGTTATCCACCGATCTATATGTGTATCCTCTTAAATAGATTACCCTTTGTTAGAGCGGTTGGAAACCGATCTTTATGAGGCTTTTTCACCGTTCTTTTTAGCATTTTTTGTAGTAGTGAAAATGAGATTGCATTCTTGTATGGTGATGATGATCATTGGGTTCCATAGTCCATTGCGCATGCATGATGAGGTGATACATTGATGCCCTATAAATTTGATACGTCTGTTTACTTTTTGCTTGTTTCTTTAATTCAAAATAGTGTTGGAAGTTGTGACAAACTAGCTTTGTGATACTAGATAGTGAAGCAGGAGTTAGATGCTGTTGCGGAAATCGAAAAAGAGAGTAACTCTCATATTTTTTGCTGCACCATGGATGGCTCAGTTTGTGCGGCTCACCACGTAACAAACTAACAACCTTGATCAACAAAACCATATTTTGACTGGGTCAGTGAGAAAAAATTATTCATGAATCCACTTGATTCAGTAATATTGTAAATGTGTGATTTTTTGTTAGAGCTCGAGCTGAATAATGTACTGTTTTATGAGCTAGAGCTATTTATCAAGGCTCGTTTTGATAGAATATATATAAATAATTATCATTTAGTAATGTTAAGTAAAAATGACGAATCCGTCATGAGAATAATTAAGTGTTTCAACCTGAGTTTGTATTATGAGAGCCATGCTCACCCTTTATATACGCTTCTACTTCTACTGATGTCATCAGTTTGTTACAGGTACTTCTTGAATTGTATCAGCTAATTTTTTGATGTATATTCATTTATAAGTTTTCAAAACTAGATGGTTTCCCTTGGTGTTCTTTCACTTATGTTGTGATGTAGTGTAAATAAAACAAGATAACAAATTGATGTAGTAAATAAAAGAAGAGATAACAAATTGGATATGTTGATTCACCTGAATACCAGAAACAATCTTCCAACTATCGATGATTCAAACGAATACCGATAATTAGGCAAACTCCAACAATCGTTGATTCAAACGAATACCGATAATTAGGCAAACTCCAACAATCGTTGATTCAAACGAATACCGATTATTAAGAGAATCTTAGCAAACAACCAAGAACAAAGCAAAGCCTTTATTATCAAAATTCAAAGATATATTCAATACACAAAAAAGACCCTATATTTAGGACAAGTAGAATCAACCTAAAAAGATTGAATATTACTTTCCTATTTCTAAACATATAATTGATTAAGAATATAGTTTCCTAATCAAAGTTTATTTAAAAAAAAAACTAAAATAAAAAGAGAGTAAATATTTTGACTTTGACTAAAAGTCAATGCTCTGCATATCTGCATCATTCTCCCCCACTTGAAAAAAACTCGTCCTCGAGTTTGCCTCACTCGTTCCTTGTACTCGTAGCATCCAAATTTGTATCCCTTGCATCAAATTCCCTTTCTTTATAATGACTCGACCTCGAACCTTGATCGTCTTAAAACTGAACTTATCGTCCATGGGTGTAACTTTCAAATACTCTTCTTGATATTTTTTGCATATCAAAATACTAACCTCGACCAAATTTCCCTTTTTCAACAAAATTAACTCTTGAGGGTTTGAATCTACGGTTTTTGAAAAATTAACACTTACGGTAGTTTGGATCTTTGAAGAGCAAAGATCAATAACCACAACTACAACGTCTTCCATGTTGTCTTCTTCCTCATCAATGACATCTTCAATATCGGTATAAACTGACATCGATTCTTCTTCATATTGATCATCATAAAATATTGGAGGTCCTTCATAATCGCCACCCGCCACACCATAATCTTCCCATTCATCAGAAGATGAACCATCACCCTCAAAGAACGGATATTCTGACTCTTCACCTTCACTTCTCCTTGAAGACATCTTAATCAGGAACTTCGGCTCTGATACCAACTGATGTAGTGTAAATAAAACAAGATAACAAATTGATGTAGTAAATAAAAGAAGAGATAACAAATTGGATCTGTTGATTCACCCGAATACCATAAACAATCTTCCAACTATCGTTGATTCAAACGAATACCGATAATTAGGAAAACTCCAACAATCGTTGATTCAAACGAATATCGATTATTAAGAGAATCTTAGCAAACAACCAAGAACAAAGCAAAGCTTTTATTATTAAAACTCAAAGATATATTCAATAAAAAAAAGACCCTATATTTAGGATAAGTAGAATCAACCTAAAAAGATTGAATATTACTTTCCTTTTCTAAACATATAATTGATTAAGAATATAGTTTCCTAATCAAAGATTATTTTTTAAAGAAAATACTAAAATAAAAAGAGAGAGTAAATATTTTGACTTTGACTAAAAGTCAATGCTCTGCATATCTGCATCATGTTGTTTATGTTTAAGGAAGTAAGTAAACGAATTCCTGAAGAGGTGGCAGTTTTGACTCATTTACTCATGAACGGGTTGATTTGGGTTGTCTTTTATCTCATATGGGTCAGATGAAAATAAAGTAGCTAAACTGGGAACATGTTAACTGTAAAATGCGCCAGATGGATTGAAAGCAGCAAAACGTCTATTTTTAACACATACAACGGGCAATGACATATGTATAACGCCTGTTTTAACGTATGTAACATACCAACATCCTGTGTCATTTCATTCAAAGATATAGATTAGTGTTGTATTAAACTATTAATCTTTCCTTGTAACCATAATAGTCATTAATTATGTACTAAAAAAACATACAGGCCCGACCCTGGTGCTGGGCGAGGTGGGCGACGGCCCAAGGCATCATAATTTTGGGGGCATCAAACTTTAGATTCATATTACATAGATTGATAGATATAGAAAAGAAGTCATGAAGAAATCTGAAAATGGAAGATACTGATTCAAAGAAGAAAATGAATGTAATGGAGAGAGAAATATATTGTCAAATTATAAAACATGTATAGTGATAATGGTAGAGCCCATGTGGGTGGGAGGTAGTAAATAATTTATTTGTTTTGACAATTGTGGCCCGTTTTTATCCAAAATTACACCACTTTAGTTAACTCCGTACTTAATAGTCATTGTTTGATTTTATAATTTACAAAATTAGCATTTTAAGATGGCGTATAACTTAATAGTCATTGTTTGATTTTTATAATTTACAATATATGAGTAACAATTCTTTGTTACCCGATGAGTTTTTTTATTTGTCTCTTAATATTGTTATGTCAAAATAAGCTTTATATCAAAAACGTATTAAATTGAATGTGAAATGATATTTATTTAACTTTTTGAATTCTTATCACAATAACAAGCCTATTGTTTTATAATGACGATTTTTAAATATCATAAAATATTTAAATCATAAATTATCTCACATGTCTTAAGCAGGACTTGAATTCACAACCATTTGGTTTTAGAGTTTCACACACACCATGAGTTACTATTAGAACACAAGCCATTTGATAATAACAATCCTATTTTATACTTTTACTTTACTTAAAGAACGTTAATTGTTTCTTTATACTTGTCAAATAATTTTAATTTTTTGCAAATGATAATATATTTACGAACATGTAGTTCAAATTTTATCTTCTAGTCAGTAATAACGTATGTTAAATAAAAGTCGACACACCAATGAGTTGTGTAGCATGACTAGGTTTCAGTCCCCTTAAAAATAGAATATCATTAGTTTACGAGGGGCATTTTTATACAACTCGCCCAGGGCATCCGAAATATCAGGACCGACCCTGAAAACATATACATTAACACATTAGTTCTGCTGGTTGACCTAACATGGCCCAGACCCTTTTAGACCCTTCTGCCCATTGAATAGTATGGTGACTCTCACAAACAGTCTCCTGGTTTTCAGTCTGATACAACAGGATGCATAATTAATTGTCGTAACAATCCATTATTAAGAAAACTTCAAGGTAAAAATATTGTCGCCATCATCACATCCTACTCTAAAAAGCCATTACATTTCTGCAGCTAAAACTAATAATCCTTATCTTGCAAGTACCTTGAAAACGTATCTATCTATATGTTTTTGAGACGTGTTTTTTAAGTGATTATGCGATTTTGATTAAGGTAAGTTTACCATCTCGCGGACAGTCCATTTTGTGGCAGCTATAAATAAGAAAACATTCAATGAATATTAATCTCTACTGTAAAACAGAAATACAACATAGTTCGAGTTTATCGTAAAATATTTTTTTTTGGGTAAATGGTTTCCCCGATAAATATTATTACTACAAAAAACAGTTACGTACAAAGGATGTAGGTGAATCTTACATCTCAACCCAAACTCATGCGGAAAAACGTACCAAATGTGCTTTAAACCTAACATATCATAAGAATGACATGCCAAACTTATGAGACCTACATACGCCATCTAAGTTGACCACGAAGACTGATATTAAACGAATTAGCAAACTTCTTATGAGCATCAGTCAAACCACAGTCATCAAAGTCATTATCATTGTACGAAGTCTTCATTGTAAGTCTCTTTCAATTGTTCATACATGCTCTTAATTCTGACACCACTACCACTTTTGTTAACCTCGAAACTCATAGATGCCATAAATTTGGCAGTTTTATTGAACACCTCGCCCACTTCACTATCACTATCTGCATTAACCGAATCATCAACCTTTTTAGTGGTTTTCCATTATCATCCACAAGCATAAGTTTTCCATTATCATCCTTAAGCATAAGTTTTCCATCCAACATTTGACTTTCTAGGTCATTAATCCTCGCTACTAGAGGGGTGATAGCTTGATTACCAAATGCCTTGTCTGAAATCCGGTGAGTAGAAGAAACCACGTTAGAATTGTCCCCCTTCCTCAGCCAACTTTGAATTCCCCCTATTCATACCTAACTCATCATCGTTTTCAACCGTATTAAGCCCATCAAATAGATTAGAATTACTTACCTCGAGCTAGCACCATTCTTTTTAGAGACATGTTGATAAACTTGTTTAGTCGGCTTAAACTGGACTTTAGAGCTCAACTTCAGACCAACCTGAACCCACTAACAAATTGTCTTGGATTCTTCAAATTCTTCAACACATCCCAGACGATTTTCTTTAAGTAATTATCCAGGACGTGACCAAAAACCTTACAACTTGAGCATCTTGGAGGTGTCCACTCGTACTCAACACTAATAGTGCTCATAGTATAACTCTCACCCACAAATTTAGGAACGACGACCACATGAGTCTCTTTTAACTTTACATCAGCTCGTAACTCAACCATGCTCTCGCATAACTCGAACTACCCTGAGAATTCGTGCACATAAGTGATGTATAAGAGTCTAGTATAAGACGAGTGCCGAGTTTGGTTGCAATAGATTTTATTAAGAATAATAGTCTCAATGGTAAACATGAAAGTTGAGGGACTTACTATGTATTTTCTTTATTCTCAGTTTTCTCTTTAAAGAAGTTTTAGCTGATTTTGGATAAAGGCTTATAGTTGGAGGACTGATGCTGCCAAGATTGAAGAGTTTTTTAAGTCGGTGGTTAAGCCCCTAAGCTGGATTGACCCGTTTTTATACTTACTTTTCTATACATATCTCTCTCTACAAATCGTCTCTCTCACCCTCTAAAGTTGTAAACCCTAGTTTTGTTAGATCATCTTGATCTTGATATTGTTATTGTTGTAATAGAACTATTATCAATTTAGATAATGGATCCACAACTAAGTAGCACTGGTGGATAGTTTGGCTGATTGATTTACTGATTGAGATCAGTTTCTGTGTTGTTATTGATACTCAAATTGAGATTTGAGTATTGTTTGTTAATAAGATTCATAATTTATTCATGGTATCAAAGCCAGGTTGCTCAGAAATCATTTTTTAAAGAAAACAATTAATTAGGGTTTCATAAAATTTGGGTTTTTTTTTCAAAAACAGTCAGTCAGTTTTCAATTAAATTTATTTTCTTGTAACATATGTGGTTTAATTGCACAGATCTATTGTTAATTTTAAAAAACCCTAATTTTGAAAAATTAAGGTTTCGTGGATCTTGGTGATTCTACTCTTTCTAGTTGATTGGTTGGTGATTAAGATTGCTTAATCATTGGATTTGTAAGTTCTAGGTTTGATTTGCTCTAATTTGAGGAATTAGAGTTTTGTGGATCTTGGTGATTGGGTGTGGGTTATTGCTGATTAATCTGCTAGCCTTTTTGACTAAGTGAATCAAGAAGATAGTTGGTTTGGTATTATTTTCCGTTGCATATCATTCAAAAGCTTTGTAACACCTCTTTTCTCTTTCTCTTATTAGTGTTAATTGAGTCTGTCTGCCCTTGATCTGCCACCTTAAGTGGTGTAAAAGCCTGAAAACTTCTTTCTTTCTTTATTGATTGTTTGTTTTTATCTTTCTATTTGTTTTATGTTTGTTATCATGTCTGTTCATAATTCTGATCATGATGATGATATTCATGATTCTGTTACCAGAATAAGTAAACTAGATATTAGTGATCCATTACACTTGCATCCTAATGATATTTATGATTATGTTACCGGAATAAGTAAAACTAGATATTAGTGATCCATTATACTTGCACCCTAATGATATTATTACTCTTACTGTTGTTTCAATAAAACTAAAGGGAACTGAAAATTATCAAGTATGGTCATGTGCTATGCTTTTGGCGTTAGAAGGAAAGAATAAGATTGGTTTTATTGATGGTTCTTGTAAAAGATCTAATAAAGATGAGGTTCTTGGTAAATAGTAGGATAAGGTGAATGCAATTGTTTTGGGTTGGATCTTGAATTCAATATCTGAGGAACTATTCTTGGGTTAATTTTTTTCAAAAAGAGCTAAACATGTTTGGGAAGAATTAAAAGAAACTTATGACAAGGTTAATGGATCAATAATGTTTGGTTTACATAATCAAATTAATACTCTTAAACATAATGGATCTTCTATTGCTGATTATTATCATAAGTTGAATGCTTTATGGAAACAGTATGATGTTATGATTGAGTTGCCTAAATGTGTTTGTAATGCTTCTGAAGGTTTTAAGAAACATAATCAGTTTTTGAAATTAATGCAATTTCTTATGGGCTTAGATGATTCTTATATGCAAATTAGAAGTTCTATTTTGTCTAGAGAGACTTTGCTTGATGTGAGAAGTGCTTATGCTACCATTTCTAGTGAGGAGTCTCACAGAGTTGTTGTTGGTAGTATAGTTGGTTCCTCTCAAAGGAATCAGGCTTATGCTTTTATGTCTAATATGCCTTATAGCCAAAATTTTCAGAGAATTAATCAAAATTTTAATGTTGGACCTTCAAGACCTAATAATGTGAATAATAATAGACAATGTGGGGTTCTAGTTTGAATAATAACAAGCCAAGTGGGGGTCTGGTTTGGTATGTGAGAATTGTGGTTTTAATGGGCATGCTATTGATAGATGTTTTAAAATAGACTTAAAGTTTGGTCTAAAATTTAAGAAACAACGTGTTTTCTAATATAACTCTGTGGGAAAAAGGTTCATCTTATTGGATTTACAGATGAACAAATGCTTACTCTTATCTCTTCATCAAAAGACAATAAGTTGGAAAAAATGATGCAGGCATTTATGGCAAAGTACTTATTTTTATTAAAAGTTTCATATTTTCATATAAAAATTTGAAATTTTTTTGGTTTAAATGCTAGTTATAAACCTAAAATGTTAGTAATGGAAAATAGTTGTTCAGGGGCAAACCAGCATTTGACTTACACTGATAAAGAATTAAATATTGCTTATTGTAATTCCCTATCTTATAATTAAAGTATGTCATCCTAATGAGACTGGGGCCTATATTTCTAAGATTATAAATCTCAGATTGTCTAATGGTTTAACTTTGTATGATGTGATGGTTATATCTGAATATTATGTCACTTGATTTCTGTTCATAAATTGATTTAAATGAGAATACAGATTATTGTTGCCTTTGATGGAGAATAGTGGGATGGTTGTATGTAGATCCCATATCAGGGTGAAAGACAATCAATAGCTAGCTAATTACTAGAAGGTTACCAGATATCACTTGAAGTCTATGTAATCACTTTCTAAGAAGATATTCGACCTATGCCTGGGTTATACGAATACTCATTTGAGTTAAAACCAAAGTTGTTGTTTCTTGTTCTAGGCAAGTAGCAAGAACCCTGTGTTTCTATGTAGTTTTTGTTTCTGTGTTGTTTTTTCTATGAAATTGTGATCCTCATTATTTATGGGGATTTACTCAAAACATATTATGGGAATTAATGAGAGATTAATAGCCTTAATCTCTTCAATAATTATCCTCCATAATTAGGAATTAGTGATTCATGACCAAAATTAAATTTAGTCAAGTAATGCAGTCAAATAACCACCTTAAAACAGGCAAATAACCCCTATTTAATAAACCACTAAAGAGGTCAGGGAAATTAGGACTTGATGGGTTGTACACTCCGTACTCCAATCACATTTCCCAAGTATTTTTTTTTTTTTTGATCAATTCCCACAATTGCACTAAATTTCTAACAATCCTCCCCAATTTAGTACAATTCCTTTGCATGAAAAATTGAACATTAACATAAAAGACAAGTGCTAAATGAAATGTCCTGAGGATTGTAATTTCCACTTAGTTAAATTACACGTTCAAATATTCGAGAATCGGGGTGTTATAAGAATTGAACCCTTCAACCCATTTGAATACCCTGACGATTAAAAATACACACAAGGTTTTCAAAACACATAGAAAACTTTCCTAAACATATAAAGACATGTATGTCCATATCCAATTCATAAATGTTGTAAGAGCCAAAGTCCATGCTCTCTGAAGTGGCAAAATCTCAACATTTACATAGGTGGTTCCTCTTTATTCATGCTCATGCTAAGCACTTTTTCAAAGAAATTAACCATTGAGAAGTAAAGACTTCATCCTCCTTTTCAGCAGGTTCCAAGCACATCCTTGGGATGATATGTAAATACATGTGCTTCAGTCCTCTGAACGTTCAGCTTTCCATATTGAACTCAGCCACCAAGTTTCCTTAGTAGGGAGTTTGGGTGTTCCTTGCATTCAGCGACTTAGTTAGGACATTAATCTCATCCTTCAGCAGATTTATAACAAGTCTCTTGCTAGGGTCCCTTCGTTAGCTGGATCAACTAAGTAGTTTTGTTGAGACCTCACAAACTCTATAGATACCACCCCATTCGTGATCAGCTCACGAATCATGCTATGCCTGACACCTAAGTGTCTAGACTTCCCATTGTACATCTGGCTATAAGCCTTTGCCAATGTAGCAGCACTATCACAACAGATAGAAATAGGTGCTATAGGTTTGGACCACAATGGAATCTCAAGGAGCAAGTTTTTCAACCATTCAACTTCCTTACCAGCAGCTGCTAAAGCCACAAATTCAGATTTCTTTGTTGAACCAGTGATGCAAGTTTGCTTCTTGGAAGCCCAAGAAATTGCACCACACCAAGCAGGAATACCCATCCACTTATAAACGAATTGTCCTCAGTGTTGTGATCAGTGAATGCATCAGGTGTAAAACTTCCAACACTGAACAGGATAACCAGTATATGTCAATCTATAGTCCATGATTTTCTTCAAGTACTTCAGTACCCGTTGGATTGCTTGCTAGTGCTGAGTACCAGGATTACTAGTGTACTACTCAGTTTACCTACTGCAAAAGCAATATCAGGCCTTGTACAAGTCATGGCATACATTAGGCAGCCAATTACCCTAGAATACTCAGTTGAGATACAATCAAGTAATTGAATTTCTTCAGTACCTTCTTAATATAATAAGACTGAGAAATTGCTATTCATTACTTTCATGTTTAATCCTAATACCAAGGATAACATCAGCCTTCCCCATGTCCTTCATAGAGAACCTTGATGACAAAAATTCCTTTGTCAGGTCAACCTGAACTTGGTCAGGTACCAAAGTTCCGCCTGTCATCAAACTTATAAGCAATGTGACTCCTTTACCAGATTAACAAATTTGTTATACAATATTTGTCAATTGGTAAGTAAATAACCATTAGACAAAACCACTTCATCAAACTTTTGATGCCATTGCTTAGGTGCCTGCTTCAGTCCATATAAAGACTTAATCAGTTTACACACCTTGTTTTCATTGCCAGGCATGATGAAGCCCTAAGGTTGGTTCATATAGACCTCCTCATCCAAGTCACCATTCAAGAAAGCTATCTTCACATCCATCTGATGAATAATCAGATTGTGATTGATGCCATAGCAATCAACAGTCTTATAGTACTGATACGTGCCACTGGAGCATAAGTTATCAAGTAGTCTATCCGACTTTTGTTCTTTAAAGCCCTTACTATGACCAGCCTGCCTTAAACTTTTCAATAGGTTCCATCTACCTTTAGTTTTCTTTGAAGATCCATTTGCAACAAGAGGTTGCAAACCTAAGAGGTAGATCAGCCAACACCCCAGTGTTGTTGCCCAAGATGGAGTCCATTATCATTAATTGCTTCTTTTCCAAAAAGCAACATCCGGAGGATTCATTGCTTCATCAAATGTCTTAGATCATCCTCAACATTAAAGAATAGGAGTGTTGGTCAGAGACCTCATCCTTTGTTCCTTCAATTAAGTATAATTGAAATTCAGGTCCAAAATCCTTTGGAGTCCTATTCCTTTTGCTTTTCTAAGCTCAGGTTCAGGTTGCTGAACAACCTCTTCAGGACCTCTTCAAGGGACCACTGAACCACCAATGTCTTTAGTTCCTTTAGGATTCTTGAGACTTGGTCTAGGGAACTGATGAGATTCTATTTTCATCAATGATAGTTCCGTGATTTAATTATAGAGATAATTCGAAAACTGTATCATTGGGTCAATGACATAGAACCTACAAGCCATTTAAATGCTCAGGCATATCAACAATATGCATTCAATGCCTCTTTCACCTAAAGTTTTTAGCTTTAAATCATAGAGTCTTACAACTGCCCTACAACCCCAAACCCTGAGGTAGTTCAGGTTTGGTTTCCTTTTAGTCCAGAGTTCATAAAGGGTAATCATGTTCCTTTTATTAGGAACCCTATTTAATAAATAGCAAGTTGTTAACATAGCTTCACCCCAAAGCCCTTGACTCAGTCCTAAGTAGGACAACATGAAATTAACCATTTCTTTTAGTACTCTATTTTTCCTTTCAGATTTTACATTTGTTGTAAAGTTAATATGGGGGCAGTCGTTCATGGTTAATACAACAGACTGAAACAAACAGAGTATCCTTGTAATCACCTCCCCTAGAGTCCTAAATCTTTGATGTGGGACCTTATTGTAATTCAACTTCAGTTTGAATACTTTGAATTATCTAATGCTTCATCCTTGAGTGTAATAAACATAAAATAACAAAACTAGAAGCATCATCAAAAATGTCACAGTATTTTTTATTCCCCAGTGAAGGAGTAGCAAGAGATTACATAATCATATGGATCAGCTCCAAAACTTCGCAGTTTAGTTTATATTTTGAAAATAGTTTCTTGTTATTTTGTTCAGCATGCAAGTCTTTTTACACTTTTCAGTGTCCATGTTAAATGCTTGAGAATTAACCCGTTCCTGTTAGGGAATACTTGCACATCCTCTTAAAGTGGACATGGCCCAGTCTAGCATGCCATAGGATTGAATCATTCTAGTTTTAGGGTTGACATAAAGCTTGGAAGCAATATTATTATTAACAATATTAAGCCTGAACATTTGATTACTCAAATAACCAAAACAAATAAACACACCATGTTTGGATAAAACAAATTTATTAGATTCAATCACTTGCTTATAACCACAATTATTTAAAACACTACTAGAAACTAAATTCTTCCTTATATTAGGAACATGCAAAGCATTAATAACGAAACAGTTTTCCAGCGGACTTAAACTTAAGATTACACAACCACGTCTATGCACCAGGGCTGTTGACTCATTTCCCATGTGAAGAATAGATCCATCATTCAGCGACTCATAGGTCTTGAACCAACATCTATCTTTACACACATAAAATGTTGATCATGTGTCAACCCACCACGCTAACTTCTTTCATCTTGCACAAAGTAAGCTTCAGGATAAATATGTAATATATTAAACCTGAAATGATTTATTAAATATTTGACCTTTCAATGGTTGTGAGTTGGATAGAACCATTACTGACCATTTGTGCCTGAAATTGGCTTTGTTGCCAACTTTTTCCACCTTTGCAATCTTTTTTTTCAGTGTCATGGTTCCCACACTTCAATAATCTCTTTAGACTTTTTGTTAGGATCAGCTTTGGTGTTATCATGATGCTTACGTTTACCTTTGTTGTCATTGTACTTGGAGGATTTATTATGCTCCACCATATTGAAAACTAAAGGACCAGCAACATTGTTGCCTTTTGGCTTGTCATAGTGACATCCGAGGGATTCTCATTAGCAAAGACTTTCCCAACTCAAACAAGAGTTAATTCCTTCTTTCAAATGTTTTCAAGGGGTGTGCTTGAAATCTTTTCCATTGAAGGGGGAAGTTTATAAGACATGAAACTGAATGGATTCATACATGTTCATCTTATGTTGTGTAAATCTTCTAAGTATACCAAGAAGTTTATTGTATTGCTCCAAGACTAGGTCTTGAATCGTCTTCTTGTTTTATTTGTGAACATTACTAACCAGGAACTTTTACTTGATGCATTCCTCAGCCATTATTTTTTGCTCTAAGTTATACAAAGTTCTTTGGACTGATTCATCATTATGGAATATCAAATAAAGAATCAAACATACCATTGAGGATTAACTCTGCAGACATTGTCATCAATGTCCCTTGCCCTATTCATGATTTGTATTACGTTGCATCATCACACCATCTTTTTTTCAGTAAGGATGTAGTCAGCTATACACCACACTTTCATGCTGGAAAGCAAGGAAGTGCATCTTCTTCTTCCATTTATAAAGTCCACCCTTCAAACTTGTAAGCTTAGCAAAGTTAAGCCAGTGTTCATAGCAACCAGCAGCATTGATTATCACAAAATATCGTCTTGATTGTTGGTTGTAGTGATCACCAGATCAGGGTGAAGACAAGAAAATAGCCTAGCTAGATTACCAAGAAGGTTATCGGATATCCTTTAAGTCGTGTTATACACTTTCCAAGAAGAAATTATTCGACCATCCTATGCTTGCGGTTACACGAATACCACCTTGGGATAAAGTGTTTGTTCTTGTTCTAGGACAGATTCAAGAACTTTTGTTTCTATGATGGTTTGTTTTCTGTGTATTTTTCCATGCATTGTAGATCCCTATTTATAAGGATTACTTCAAAAACTATTCATTGAATTAAGAGAGATTAATGGACAATTAATCTCTTCCATAATTATCATCCATAATTTAGGAATTAGTGATTTCATGACCAAATTAAATATGGTAAATTAATGCAGGTCAATTCAACCACTTAAATAGGCATATAACAACATTTAATACAAACACTTAAAGAGTCAGGGAAAATCAAGTGACTTGATGGGTGTACACTCCGTACCTCCAAAAAAACCCTATTTCCAAGTTGATCAATTCCACAATTGGCACTAATTTCCAAAAATTATGTTATTTCTTGAATCAGGATTTGAATCTGAAAAATGTTCTGAGGATTGGTGAACAATGTGAAGGGTTGTATTACTATAATGATAAAGGTATTAAAAGTAATACTAGTACCCTTAGATTTCAATGTATGTTATCTCAGCATGATTGTCATTGCAGTCTTGGTCATCCTGAAGACCCTGTTCTAAATGTTCTTAAAGATTTCTCTCTAAAATTGATAAAATAGGATAATTACTATTTGTTGTGAAATTTTTTCGCAGGGCTAAACAAAACTAGAGAAACCTTTTTCCTTTTTTAACGTGATTCTGAGTCAAAAAGTTTGGGTTGATCTTATTCATTTAGATTTTTACTGGCCCTTTATAATGTGGATTAGCGTTCTGAGGGGTTAGGTTTTTCTGAATGTTATAGATGATTACACTAGAGCAGTTTGGGTATACTTGATTAAACTAAAAGATGAGGTTTCTCACTTCATAACTATTTTCTATAATTTGATTGAAAATCAATTTAAAAGGAAAATTAAAGTTTTTAGAAGTGATAATAGTACTGAATTTGTTAATCAATCTGTATCTAAACTGTGTTCTGATATAGGGATTATATCAAACTTCTTGTATGTATACTCCACAACAAAATGGAATTGCTGAGAGGAAACATATGCATCTCTTCTAAATGTTGCTAGATCCCTTATGTTTCAGGGGGGAATCCTTTAAAGATGTGGACTGAGTGTATTATAACTGCTACTTATCTTATTAACAGACTCCCTTCTTCTGTGCTAAATGGAAAGTCTCCCTATGAAATGATATATAAAAAATGTACTACTCTCTCTCACTTAAGAGTTTTTGGTTGGTTGTGTTTTGCTACCATTGTCAATGATAATGACAGGTTTAAGTAGCGATCTTGAAATGTGTTATGATAGGATATTTAAATTTTAAAAAGGATATTGGTTCATACAGTCTTGATAAGCATAGTTTCATTTTTTCTTAAGATGTTTAAGTTTTTTGAGAATATTATTTCCTTTGAAGGATTCTGAAGTTGGAAAAATGATTTCTACAAATGTTTTTCAGTTGTTAATCATATAAAAACTTTTGTTGATATTAAATATCCTGAGATACCCAATAATAAATGAGAGAGTAGCTGGTGACTGATAAGGGGTAAGAGTTGATAGTACCAGCTCTTCTGAGTTGGTACGTAATATTAACACTGCGTTTTCAGTTGATTCTGGAAATGATGCTGATAGCATTAATGATAACCCGAGCCCGAGTCCTAGTTAAATATCCCACGCGTCGTAGGGATATATATATAGATATTTTCTCTAAGAAAATATCTAATTTTATCATAATTCTCATTTTCTAAATAATATCTAAAATCTCTCTTTTTTCTCTCATCTCTCTCTCTTCTCTCTCTCTCTCCAAAAACTATAATCTTTCTTTATCTCTTTTCTTAGTTCTTGATCCGTGTTGTGATTTATAAAGTGAAGTATTAATCGGGTTCCTACAAAATCTAAAAATGAGATTTCTCACTTCATAACTATTTTCTACAATTTGATTGAAAATCAATTTAAAAGGAAAATTAGAGTTTTTAGAAGTGATAATAGTACTGAATTTGTTAATCAATTTGTATCTAAACTGTGTTCTGATAAAGGGATTATTCATCAAACTTCTTGTGTGTATACTCCACAACAAAATGGAATTGACTATGAGGAGACTTTCTCTCATGTGGTCAAAATGGTTACTGTTGGGTGTTTATTGAATATTGTTATGTTAATGTCTTGGCCTGTTTTCCAACTTGATGTGAATAATGCTTTCTTATATGGTGATTTAAAAGAGGTTGTTTTTATGAAACCACCAGAAGGATATTTTTCTTTTGATACTAAGGTTTGGAGACTTAAAAAGTCTTTATATGGTTTAAAATAGGCTCCTAGACAGTGGAATGCAAAGTTGACTTCTACAGTGATTGAATATGGGTTTAGTTAGAGTAAATCTGATTATTATCTTTATACTAAGTCTGATAAGGGGGTGTTTCTTGCCTTGTTGGTTTATGTGGATGATATTATCATTACTGGTAATAGTTTTTTGAGATTGAGAAGTTTAAAGTGTTTCTTAAGTCTAAATTCATGATTAAAGACTTAGGTAAACTTAAATACTTTCTTGGTATTGAAGTTATAGATACTGATAAAGGTATTTGCCTCAATCAAAAAAAGTATGTTCTTGACCTATTATTTGAGTATGGTATGCTTGCTTGTAAACCTGCAAAAACTCCTCTTATGTCTAAGCTTGTTATTTCTAATGAATCTAGTGATAAAGATCCTTTACTTCAAAATATTACTGATTATCATAAATTAATAGGAAAGTTGATTTACTTGACCAATACTAGGCCAGATATTTCTTATGTTGTGCATTGCTTAAGTCAGTTTATGCATTCCCCTTTGACTTCTCATCTTAAGATTGCTTTTAATATATTAAGATATCTCAAGAGTTGCCCAGGTTTGGGAGTTCATGTTACTAAGACATCTGGTATGTTTCTTACTGCTTATTCTGATGCTGATTGGGCTAAATGCATTGTTATAAGGAAATCTGTTACTGGGTATTGTGTATTTCTTAATAACTCTCTTGTTTTTTGGAAAAGTAAGAAACAAAATACTCTCTCTAAATCTTTAAGTGAATCAGAGTATCAAGCTCTTGCATCAGTAACCAGTGAAGTGAATTGGATTTTAAAAATTCTAAAAGATTTGCAAATAGAAAATCTTTTGCATTTCAATTCATTAGAGAGCAAAGTCGGCTATTAAGATAGCAGTCACCCAGTTTTTTATGAATAACAAAACATCTTGAGATGACTTTACTTTTAGTAAGAGAAAAAAGTTTTAAAAAAAAAGGAGTTTGTTAAGACCTGTAAAGGTGGCTTCTTCTTTCTGCAAATCAATTTGCAGATATCCTTACAAAAGGGTTGGATACAGTTCCACCTTGAATTGGTTAAAAATCTTGGTTTTGTATGATGTTTACAGTGGGAATACTAAAGGTGGGATATTAAAATAATATCTCAAATGGTTAAACCTGAAATTTGAGGGACTTATTGTGTATTTTCTTTCTTTATTCTCAGTTTTTCCTCGTTAAAGAAGTATTAGGCTGACTTTGGATAAGGCTTATAGTTGGCGACTGATGCTGCCTAAAAGGAAAAAGGGTAAATTGAAGAGTTTTTGAGCTCGGTGTCAAGCCCCTATAGAAGCTGGATTGACTACTTTATACTCACTTTCCGATAAACATCTATCTCTCATAAAATCGTCTCTCTCACTCATTCATCACTCTCTAAATTGTAAACCCTAGTTTTGTTAGATCATATTGATCCTTGATCTTGTTTTATTATTGAATATAGAATTATTATCAATTTAGATAATAGAATCCGCAAACTGAGTAGAAGTGGTGGATAGTTTGTTGATTGATTTACAGATAAGATCAGTTTCCTGTGTTGTTAATGATAACTCAAGATGAAGCTTTTAAGTAATGTTGGATAATAAAGATTCAGAATTTCTTCAAAAAATCACAATCCTTACAGGATACGACGTAAATATAGACAAAATAGCAAAGCAAACACAAATTTTCTGGTAACAAAAGAACATGATGGTTCAGTTCAGTCCACAACTATCAAAATTAATTTGTAGTCAAATGGTGTAAATTGCAAATCCAGATCCAAAAAAACACCTAAAACAGACCAAGAACTCCAGTTACCAAAACATGAATACATATACTTGCCGTAACAAAAGCCTGTACATTGACAGATAAAGAGGCCTTGTAGAATTTTGACGCTTCATTCACAGCCCTCACTGACTGCTTGCGGTATTTGTGTTTGTTACTCCAACAAAAAACTAGTTCCTCCAATGCAGTTCCATGCTCATGTAAGAATCAGGCTATAGCTAGGATCTACTTTTCTCCATTAAATTCACGAAACTCAACGTTTTTCAGGTGACAGTATGTGTACACAACTTTGTCTCAAGTGACACGGCTAGCTAGGACCAACTGATGGATTGTTGGAACATTCTGATCATTGACAAAATCCAAAGACATCTTCCTTCTTGTTGCTTCTACTTCTAAATGTTTCATCCTCGTTGCCTCTGCAAATGGAAGTATTATGTTTCCTGCTTCCTTATACGCATGTTGCGACTCTCTAAATAATCCCTTCGGTGTCATTCTACTATTGGAGGACATATCGCGAAATGAAGGTCTGGGTTGTTCAGTTTTGGAGGATAACTCTGAAGCCACAATAGAATTATAATTAGGATGCTCTTTTATTAATTAGAACCACAAGCATGAAAGTAGGAAAATGCTAGAACCACAAAGAGATTTATACAAAAAAAATTACAAAATGACTTGTCATGAAGCTAGTGGCATTGTTAACTTACTTTTTAATTCTCTCTCTTAAATACACCCAATAGTTTACTTGACACATCATTGTGTGGAAAACTTTTTGTAAGTTTTTTGTGGTTCTAGCATCACTCATGAAAGTATCAATAATAGCTACAAAGGAATTGAAGAGACGTAATACTTTAAAAGCCATTGTAAGTTGTTGCTCAATATCCTTTCTCCATACAAACCTACAAAATGTAGTATCATAAATATGTAAGTAGCAATTGTAATATATTTCCAGGATAATAGTTCAATGCAACATCTTGCAAAAAGTTAACACATACAACCAAGAGAAAATAGAGTGCCAAGGAGTGATGTGTCCTCAACCCTTCTAATTAGCAACTAATCATAAAAAAAATTCACGAAATATTTTCCCTCTGTGGTACCTTCTTGGTCTTATCTTATTCCTAAGTGGTTCTAAAAATTACATCTTACCGGTTCTAGAAATTACATCTTACCTTTACTTTCATCCACAGTATAATTGCAATCTTGTTTTCAAGATTAATTGAATCATATTATAACACCCTGTTTTGTTTGTGTCGGTTACAAAATACGAAGGAAAAAGTTCACAAACAAGGGTCTAACTTTTCAAATTCTACTTAACTTTTCAAATTCTGAAATGACGAAGGTTCCATTCTGGGTTCGGCTATTCAACGTGCCCCTAAGCCGACAAAACGAACCAAAGGTGGCTAGTATTGCATCTAAATTGGGTGAAGTCATGGAAGTTGATAACGCTTACTTCTCAAATACACGTAAGTAAATAATAGCAAAAGTAAAGATAAATATAATTAAGCTTTTGTGTAGGTATGTCACGGTCTTAAACCTCCATAAGAATAAGGTTCGAGTCCATGTCCAATATGAGCGATTTCCAAACTTCTGTTACTGGTGTGGGCTATTGGGTCATACAGAAAAAGAATGCCTAACAAAGCCAAATGTGATTGATGGAAAAACTTTCAAAGAATGGCCCTTTCAAGAATGTCTTCGAGCCTCAAATTCAAGAGATGATGGCCCATTCGGTGGAGTTGAATTCCCGCGTAATGCTAATCCCAACTATAGACACCACAATCATACCCCAATAGGGAACCATCATGAAGAAATCCCAGGCCGGGAAGGGTTAGTACACGGTATTAGCAATGTATTTAGGCCCATAGTTATATTTATGTTTTCGTGTATTGGCAGTAGGCCCAGTAGGGTTTTGGAATCTTTTTGAGAGGCTGTGATACCATATTATTTGTGTAAATTGCCAGCCTTCCATTAAGATGAACCGAATATAAATACATGAGTTCCAAAACCCTACTGGGCCTACTGCCAATACACGAAAACATAAATATAACTATGGGCCTAAATACATTGCTAATACACGGTAGATGCGTTGATGGGAAAAAAATGAGGGTGTTACAGGCATGCGGGTCAGTTTGGAACGATCTTCAAATGTTGAGATATTGCTTGATGATACCCCAGACCATGGTAAAATCATCAGAACCAACACTAAAACTGTGAATGACGTTGTTGATAATATTTCAAATTGCAGAAAGAGTGTGCTCGAGATAAATGATTTTAAGGAACCTTTTATGGAACATAATATTTTGACATCTGAAAGTACATGTAATGCATCTGATTTGGTTTCGGGTCTGAACAAAGATGGCCCTCATGAGACTACAAATGGTTCACTGGATAAATTAAACAATACGGGTCAAGCGGGTGAAAACAACTCAATTGGAGCAGAAGGGAGGCAACACAAAAGTGGAAATGAAATGATTAATTATAAGGTCCCAATCAGTAACAAGAAAAGTGAAGGTACGGAAACCAACAACAATAAGGTATGGAAAAGACGTGTCCGAAAGGGTGAGGAGAAAAAAACCAACGGTGAAACAAAATGTGAGAGTTATGGTGGTAAGAGATCGTTTGAAGAGTGTGGCGAAGGTGACATTATGGATATCGATAGTGTCAAGAAGGTTAAGGACCATTGTGATTCTAACTTAACAGCGAGTGTTGCGTTGCAACACCGCTGAAACCAATGAGTATCTTAAGCTGGAGCATCCAAGGATTGGGCAACCCTTGGACGATTCAACACCTTCGCTCCTTGGTGAAGGAATATAGCCCTACTATAATATTTCTTATGGAAACCCGGATTCATGATAGCGAAACTAGAGGGTTCAGGTTTATTTTTCCGCACAACAATGTATTAGTAGTTAATTCTGTTGGAAGAGGAGGCGGTCTTTTACTCTTCTAGAAGAAAGATTGCGACTTATCTGTTGAAAACTTCTCATGTAACCATATCGATTTTCTAGTGAAAGAAGATGGTGGCAATGTGTGGAGAGGCACTGGGATATATGGATGGCCTACTCAACAAGATAAGTTTCAAACTTGGGCTCTTTTACGTTCTCTTAAATCATACCAAAGGCGACCATGGGTTTGCTCTGGTGATTTTAATGAAGTACTATATGCTTATGAGAAGGCAGGGAGAAGGGGCTGCAATATTAATCAAATGACTGCTTTTCTCGAGGCTTGTAATTTTTGCAATTTGGAAGATATGAGTGCTACCGGGGTTAAATTTACGTGGAATAACGGTCGTCGAGGAGCTGCGAATGTTAAGAAAAGATTGGACAGGTTTCTATCTCACCAGGATTGGTTGGATTTGTTCCCTGGTGCGTCTTTCCACAACCTTGCTAGAATTGCATCTGATCATTCTCCAATTTTGTGTTGTTTGTTTCCTCTCGTGAAAATGAGACATGTTTTTCGTTTTGAAAGCATGTGGCTACGTGATGGAAGCATTACTAAGGTGGTTCAGGACGCATAGGCAAATGATGTAGGTGCTGGTCTAGAAAATGACCCGTGTGCGATTGTGGAAGAGTGTGCTGCTAGGCTCTCTGAGTGGAACAAAAATAGTTTTGGTCACGTTCAGCGATTAATAAAATCAAAACAGAGGAGTCTCTAAATACTACAAATTAGTTTTGATAACTCGACGTCGGTTGAGCAACATGAATTGAGGGAAGAAATTAAAGAGTTGCTCAACCGCGAGGAAAAAATATGGAAACAACGCAGTCGTATTCAGTGGCTTAGCGAGGGGGATAAAAATACCGTATCTTCATTTCGTGAGTACTCAATCGAGAAGAGAGATAGAATTTGTCTGAGACTGTATAGGATGATGACGTGGAGGTGGGGTTGACAATGAGAAGGATGTATGCAGCTTGGTAGCTCGTTACTTTACAAATCTTTTTTGTAGCTCATTACCTCAAGATTGCGACTCAACAGTGAAGGACATTGATCGAAGTCTGACGCACAATGACAGAATTTCCCTCGAAAGACACGTTACATCAACTGAAGTTTATGATGCATTAATGCAAATGGCCCTGACTAAAGCGACAGGACCTGATGGTATGTGTGCTCTGTTTTTCCAAAAGTTTTGGGTGTATGTAGGTCAGACAGTAGTTAACACGTTCAGCGATTAATAAAATCAAAACAGAGGAGTCTCTAAATACTACAAATTAGTTTTGATAACTCGACGTCGGTTGAGCAACATGAATTGAGGGAAGAAATTAAAGAGTTGCTCAACCGCGAGGAAAAAATATGGAAACAACGCAGTCGTATTAAGTGGCTTAGCGAGGGGGATAAAAATACCCGTTTCTTCCATTCTCGTGCTACCAATCGAAGAAAGAGAAATAGAATTCTGAGACTAAAGGATGAAGACGTGAGGTGGGTTGACAATGAGAAGGATGTATGCAGCTTGGTAGCTCGTTACTTTACAAATCTTTTTTGTAGCTCATTACCTCAAGATTGCGACTCAACAGTGAAGGACATTGATCGAAGTCTGACGCACAATGACAGAATTTCCCTCGAAAGACACGTTACATCAACTGAAGTTTATGATGCATTAATGCAAATGGCCCTGACTAAAGCGACAGGACCTGATGGTATGTGTGCTCTGTTTTTCCAAAAGTTTTGGGAGTATGTAGGCCCGACAATAGTTAATATGGTTTGTAATTTTTTTGAATCCGGAGTTCTACCTCCTAACATAAATAAAACTATAATCACTCTTATTCCAAAAGTCTCAAAACCTGAGTCGCTTAAAGATATGCGTCCAATTAGTTGTGTAATGTTCTTTACAAAATCACCTCGAAGGTTTTGGTTAATAGGATAAAACCAATCCTACCTCATATTATTCATGAAAACCAATCAGCCTTTGTCTCCGACCATGTCATAACTGATAATGCAATTGTGGCGTTTGAAGTTCTACATTGGCTTAAAAACAAAATAAAAGGAAAGAGAGGGTCTTCAGCCCTTTAGGTAGATATGAGTAAAGCATATGATAGAGTCGATAAGCCCTTCATGCACTCTGTTCTTAAAATGTTTGGCTTTCCATCACACTTTATCAAACTGATTATGGCTTGTATAACTTCGGTTACCTTCTCTTTTAATATTAACGAGCAAGTTTCAGGTCATGTGACACCGACCCGGGGTCTTCGTCAAGGTGACCCTATTCCGCCCTATCTTTTAATCATGTGTGCAGAAGTATTATCATCTATGATTAGGAAATCAGTTACACAAGGTCAGATTCATGGAATTAAGGTGTGTAGGGGAGCTTCAGAATTTGAGGGGTGTAAACTGAAGAGCATTTTGGATCAATATTGCAAAGTTTCAGGGCAAGACATAAATTACGAGAAATCTGAGATTTCTTTTAGTGAAAATGTCGAGCAACAGGCACGGTCTCGAGTTACTCAATCCCTTTCGGTACGTGAAGTTGCACACCATACCAAATACTTGGGTCTTCCTTCCATCATCGGCAAATCAAAAAAGATTGTATTTCAGTCCATTTAGACAAGATCAAGAAAAAACTAGGAGGATGGAAAGAGAAAACCCTCTCGATTGCAGGAAAGGAAGTGCTTATCAAATCGGTTGCTCAAGCAATGCCTATGTACGTGATGAATATTTTTCTTCTTCCTGAGACTTTAATTGATGACATTCACAAAGCTCTCAATTTATTCTGGTGGGGTGATGGTGTGAAACAGAATCCAATTAGATGGTGTACGTGAGAAAGAATGTGTGTATCAAATTTTCAGGGAGGTATGGGCTTCCGACACTTAGGGCTGTTCAACAGGGCTTTAGTTGCAAAGCAAGTGTGGCTGTTGATCACGTTACCATCACTTTATCAGCCAGGTTGTTAAAGGCTCGCTATTTCCCACGATCGAATTTTTTTGATGCAAACGTTGGTTACCAACCAAGTTATATTTGGCGCAGTTTTGTAGCTGTTAAAGATTTAGTCCATATGGGCTGCAAATGGAATGTAGGCGACGGACGTACTATAAATGTGTGGGAAGACTTTTGGCTTGCAGATCCTAAGAAATTGGGTCCAAAACCGCATAACACTGACGTAAGCTATGTTCGTGACTTGTTAAACAACGAAGGTAACGACTGGAATCATCATCTATTGACATCGTTGTTCCCACCTGATATTGCCAACAAAATTGCATGTTGTTTTGTGAGTGACATAAGGCCTGATACGCTATATTGGCACAACAGCCCGAGAGGACAATTCGCATGCAACTCGGCTTACCTATTGGCCCTCGAAACATCACAAGAGCTGGTACAAATTTACTCCGATGAAGCTATGATATTCGTTTTTATAACACGTATCAAACAAATAACCCTCAAATATATATAATGTATATAATAATAATACATATAATATACGTAAGCAAAGTATCATACAAATTACTCTTAGGAAAGAATAATATGTAATCAACACGGGTATCGTTCTCCTCGGTGAGAGATAAATGAAATTTACGGGTATGTCGGGAATCGAGCTTGAATGTCATAAAAGATTTGATTTTGGATTCTATATCTACTAATGAAAATGCAAAAACATATAAGACAAGTAAACAAATAAAGCAATTACGAATTAAGCACAAAAACGCTAACGGGAATTTAAAAATGCGACAAGTAAGCAAATAAATCAAAATTTAACCCTAAACATGTTTTTTTATTTTTTATAAATCCTAAATGACTAAAAAATAATTTTAGAAAAAAGAATTATATTTTTTTGACTTTTATTTTATTTATTATGATTTAAAAACAGATTTAATCTAAATTAAATATTAAAAATAGTAAACTAATTTATAAAAATCTAGAAAAATTACAGAAAGTACTTTAATCTATTACTAATGTAAGAAAAATAAAAAAATGAAAATAAGCTAAATGAAATAAGCTGCAAATAAGCAATAAAAGCCTAATAAGCAAAACTGTTAAAAAGATGTTAAATATTAAAGGGTGCAAAGGTATAACTGAAAAAGACCTCAGGGCAGTTGGTTAAGTGTTGTGTGTGTGAGGCGTTGAGTGTGAAAGGGAGAGGTCACAGGTTCGAGGCCTGTGACCATCTTTTTTTACAAAACATTTTTTTTATTTTTCTTTTTGAACAAGCTAAAGAATAAGCATAAACTAGCAATTTTAATAAATGGACTTATGGACCAAAGCTTATAAATAAGCTAGAAAAGAGAGCTTAAAGAGGGACATGTTGCTTAAAAGCTACTTTACTATTATGCTAAAACTGTTAGGCTAATTTGAGACTTAATAAGCAAAAAGAAGAGCAAATAAGCTAAACATATTCATCCTAGTCCTAATAAGCTCAAAGAACTTAAGAATAAGCAAATCTAATAGCTGGAAATAAACCCATAAGCACTAAGACAATGGACTCAATAAGGAATTTAAAAGGACTTTTTTCAAAACATTAAACTAAATTTTAAAACTATTAAGCACTAGAAATAAGCTAAAACCTGAAAACAGATTAAGACTCAAACTCAGATGACTCAATTAAGCCAAAATAAAGCAAACAAGATAAAGGAATAAGCTAGAAAAGGCTAATGAAAAATGACAGACTTACTACTATTCTTTTTGGCTTTTTAGTTTGATAGTGACAATTTGAAACAAAGATTAAAGACTCAAAAAAAAAACTTTTGACACATAAAACCTTGAAACAGATTTAGATCCTACTGCATTAAGCTAATTTTAACAAGAATTTACCAATATTAAGCTAGAATTTAACTTCTATTAATCTGCAAAATAAGACTTTTTAAGAACCAACCAACTGTTACCACTACTTGATTGAATTTGATTAAAAACTTAAAAGGCTTTTCCAATGACTACTAACCAAAAACAGATTAAGATTATGCATTAGAAACTTATTTTAAGCACTAAAACAATTTCTTAAACAGTCTTTTAAAATAATTCACTAAAAAGCATTTTTGAAAAACCAAAAACTAGCAGACATGAGATTTTCATAAAATAGGCTAGAAAACTTATCAAATCCTATTCTAAGCTTAATAATACTAACATTTGGACTGAATTAAAGCTTATGAAAATTCATTTGTATACTAAAAACAGACTGCACATTGTTCTCTTGCATTATAGATGCTTATCCCAAACACCCCTTTAGACTTTTAAAAAACATTTTTAAACTAAAACAGAACAAACTAAGTTTTGAATTGCTTAGACAGATTAAGAACTAAGATGATTAAAGTCAAATAAGCAAAAACTAAGAGAAAAATAAGCATTAAATAATAAGCTAATTTGACTATGATAATGACAGATTTATGAAACTTAAGATTAAATGTAAACTAAACTATAAACTAGATAAGACAAACAAACACAGAACTAAACAGGCACAAATAAGCATAAGATAAGCAGAATTATAAGCTTAATAAGCAGAATTAAGTAACATAAGAAGATTAAGCTAGAAAGAGTAAAAAAAAAGTGTACCTTAGTCATTTGCTTAAACAAGGACAAAAATGCTCAAAAGAGCTTATCAACTAGCTCCAGCTTATCAGACTGGTAAGAAAGCCATAAGCTCATCCCTTTTTGGCTTATCTTCCATAAAGCTTAAAACCATAAACCTTAGCCAATTGATATCAAATTTAACCAGCTTGTACAAATAAGCTTTGGAAGCTTATTTGTACAAGAAAACACTGAATTGAGATTTAAAAAAAAGCTTAAGAGAGCTTATGATAGCTTATTACTAATATACACATTGAGTGACAAATCCACTGTCGTTTTGACAGTGGGCCACTTTGCTACAGTAACGGGCTCCCATTTTTGGCCAGCCCGATTTTAGTTTTTTTTTTTTTACTTTGTATGCACAAAGTAGGAGGGGAAAAAAATTACAAAGTTCCGATTTATTCAGATAAAAAAAATACCCGCGGAAACATCTTCGATACTTAATAACTTTAAAATAATCGATATGGTCACAAACGTACAACCCATTATATTAAAAAAAACCATATGGCAAAAAAAACACTTTAAACATGAGGCCCAACACATAAGCCATATAAAAAAAATTATTACTAATATACACATTTGTCGATAAACTAGCCTAAAATTCGCATAAAATGTGGCCCAAAGTAAAAAAAAAACTAGCCCAAAATTAGCCTCAAATCTGGCCTAAAGTAAAAAAAATACAAAACGGTCCCTCAACTTTTAACTATTTACGATTTTCTTACACAAAAAATCCCGTAAAAAAATTAACCCGTCCCAACGCAAAAAAAAAATTCCCGAATCATACAAAAAAAGGAAATATCCGGGAAAAAATTAGCCAAAAAATAGCTTAAAATCCGGCCCAAAGTAAAAAAAATACAAAACGGACTCTCACCTTTTAACTCGGGAAAAAATTATCCCGTCCCAACGCAAAAAAAATTTCTCCGAATCATACAAAAAAAGAAAATATTAAAAATTAGCCCCGCATAACGCATCGCCCAAAAAAAAACCCCCCCGAAACGTAAAAAAAAATTATTCGGGAAAAAATTAGCCCCGCCGCAACGCGCGGGTTCTTTTGCTTGTTATGAATATAAGGTGAATTTAGAGTAAAAACATAAATGTAAAAGACAATTAAACTGAAAATTTAACTTTTATTAATTCAAAGAAAGGTACATTAAGCTGAAATTCAATACAATAAGCATAAAATAAGCTGGTAAATAAAACTACACTACTCCTGAAATCTAACACGTTTCACAAGAGAATTCCTAATCTATTTATAGAGGAGCCAAGGGGCTTGGGTGTGCTTGTTGTGTGAGGAGAAACCTTTAGAGCTAATCTTGGCCTTCCATCTCATTAGCCGACTTCAAATCCAAATCATCTGAGGGCCCTTTCGATTGATTCACCACGTCACACTAGCCAATCAGAATGCTTGGGATTGCCAACGTGGCTTCCCAAGTCTCAGAGGGTGTCAGACGTTAGCTTCTAGAAGCAATTGAGAGCGTGGGATTGGGTAAAAAGGGATTTACCATGCGTGTGTGTTGTGTAAAAGAGAGGGAAAAGAGGTAAACGATATACAGTGTCGTTATTTTGACCTGGTTTTTATTTAGTTTGACCTGGGCTAGGGGTTTGGTTTGGGCTTATGTTTTTAATATTGGGCCAGAAAATGGGGCTAAGGATTTAAGGACTTGAATTTTGATTTATGATTTTAATAGTTTAGGTTTGGGCTAAACCGACCCATTAAGTGGGCCCGGGTTGGTCCATAGAAGATGGGCGACGATCTTCAGGATTCGGTTATCTTCACGCTTCTCTAAAACTCGTGCGATTTGAAATTTTTGTTATTTTGCTTCGTTTTTCATCCTTTTGCGGATATCCGTTACCTGCACAACACAATAACCAAAACAAACATATACACTATATTTTTCATCTGTTTAAGGTCATTATTGGTCTTTTTAGCTCGTTTTATTAGGTAAAAGGTATGTGTATTTAAGCACATACCAAGCTATTAGGCTTTTTCATGTTGTGTGGAAGGCAAAGGTACCTAATAAAGTTAAAATATTTGTATGGCGAGCTTGGCACAATTTTGTTCCTTCCATTAACAACTTACAGGCTAGGGGGTTGAATATAACAGCGTCCTCGTGCACACATTGTGGCGATCCGGAAGAGGATGTAGTTCATGTTCAAGTGTTCAAAAGCAAAGGATGTTTGGGATCGTTGTAGTTTCAGAAAGTTATATGATACACCTGGGGCTACTACAATTGGGGATTTTTGTCGAGTGGTTTTAGACACTTCTCCTACATGTTGGGATTTTTTATGATAATTCTTTAGGGATTGTGGACAATACGTAATAAGCACTTTCATCGCCAATTTGACAGAAGGGAAGCTAACGTTGAGATTATGGCGAAAAAAATGCAATTAGATTACTCCGACGCAAACAAGAAGGATGGCTCCGGAGGGGTTGACTTGACACAAACTGCATCTGTCGGTGTATGAAAGAAGCCACAAGGTGGCAAGTTTAAGTTCAATTGTGACGCAGCTTGGCAAAAAGAGTCTGGAAAAGTGGGTTTGGGTTTTGTAGCTCGTAATTGTAACGGAGAAGTGTTAATATCAGGAGCTAAGTCTGAATGCTACGCGAACTCTCCTTTAGAGGCTGAAGCTAAAGCTATATAGTGGGCTACTATACATGCTCGAAGTAGAGGTTACTCGAATGTGGTTTTCGAAAGTGATTCTCTATCTTTGGTCAACGCACTTCGTAACCAGTCTATACCCTTACAAATCGCGACCTTGTTTTCAGATATTCTATCAAACACGCGTAGTTTTAATATTTGCGAATGGTCGTTTACAAGGAGGGATGTGAATAAGGTAACTCATAGCATAGCGTCATGGGCGTTGGGATGCACTAATACTGTAATCATTGAAGGCGATGTTCCAAATTGTGCATTTGTATTAGCCGCGAAAGGTGTGATTTCGTCTGCTTGTTAATTCTATCATTTTCATAAAAAAAACAATCAATGATTACGATAGTTGTAACAGTGAAACAATAGACTTAGACAAATGTTAATCCACATCGGGTCAACCAAGCACAATGTGCACTAAATATGCTTATATTACTTAAAGAAAAGAGAGAAGAACTTAATATTTACTTGCCACTAAGATGTGGATCGCCAAATTCATTCGAGTGATAACCATACACCATATGATACAAATTAATTTTGATAGTGTGGACTGAATTTGGAACCACCAAGTGAAACGAACAATTCTAAAATAAGTTAAACCAAACATCCCCTAAAGTATATCTAATCGAACGCCATTTTGAAAATTCCTAACAACCGAACTCTAAAAACTATCAATAAGGTGTAAGATTACTTAAATATTTTTATTTGACATTGATCCTGAAGTAGAGTCTTCTCAAATATTTATCTAGTGGAATAACTTTTTAAGTGCATAACTAAAACTAAAAGACTTTAATAAAATGTAGAATAAATAACATCTACAAACCCTTTGTTGGTTTAAACTTGCAGATTAGCTATTCAACACGTTATTTAAACTTAAAGATTTAATTTCTACTCATTATGCACTTTTTGCCTTTCCTTTGCTTGTGCAGATGTTGTACCTGTCACCTTCATATAAGATATGAAAGTTATTTCTAAAGTACACTAATATATATTGATTCAACATTATAAGGCTGACATACTACAAGATTCACAACAGTTAATTTTAAATGTCTAATTATACACATTTGATTCTGGTTTCAACATTAGAATTAGAGGTAGAATTAGAATTAGAATTAGAGGTAAAATAGGTTGAAAAAATTAACTTTTGAATTTCGATCAATACTCAAAGTGCACAGAATCATAACAAACTAAAACCAACGAAACCAAACTAACCATAACACAAAATCATCGGCACTGCGATATACAACACCATCAGCTTCACATCAAGTTATTAGATAACGAATATAGAGAGTTATAGACTATAAGGGTGTTTGAGATTGCTTCTTAAGTTCCCGTGATACTTACTTTTTAATCTGATTATTTAGGTTCAAATAACCACTTCAAATAGTATGGTGGTAATTTTTGAGGCAGATAAGGACTTTAAAATACCAAACCCCAACACTCCCTAAAACTGGATAAATATCACCCATGCTAAGCAAGTTATAAAATATAGATAAACCTTACCACTTTTGGAGATAATGTTTAAATCCTCGTGGTTTTTTCCAATGCGTTGGCTTGATGATATTTTCACAAATGTATTGTGCAATTTTGGATGATGATTCTGCAAGAACAAATGTCAGGTTAGAATGCGACTTATGTCAAAACCTCGTTTGTGACACACGTGATTTGAGCACGTTAGTCATACCTTTAGAGTTGGCTAAGTGTCTATACGTGTTATATGTGTGTGTTATGTGGCTTATCTGTGTGCATGTTTATCATTCTGAGGTGCATGTTCATCTCATTTTAGAATGGATTTGAGATATTGAGGGTTTTTTCCATTTTGTTCATGTGTAGTGACAATGAAAATGAGTGACGTGTTTGCATGCATTGCTACGTCAATATGTGGATAATTATATGTTGGATTATTATGGAAAGTATGTCATAATGAAAGTGAATTAGGTTCGTGAAATATGAGAGTTAGTAATGAACTTTTTAAAAATATAAAGTATTTTGGTGAAATAGAAGTTATAAATAGAAAGTTAGTATCTAGTTTTTCATGTAAAAGGTTTACCAATTTTTTCAAGGTTTTTATAGGAAATTAAGGTAATATAAATATAAGTATAATTAATATTTAAAATATATATATATATATATATATATATATATATATATATATATATATATATATATATAATGTATTTTTTTTATCTAATCCTAAGTATAATTAGATTAGGATTCTATTTATTAAGTTTAGTATAAAACCCTAGCTCCATTATCTTATCCCTCATTCTTATTTGTGCCGTATTGACCTCTAAGAACAAGGAAGATAAAAATTTTGATCCAAGAATTTTACAAGAATTGTGATGTTAGGAGCAAGAAGGTTAGTTAGGTAATGATCTAATCTTGTTATCCTTTTCAAATCATGTAACAACTAATATATGGATCATTAGGGTTTAAAAACATCTGAAATTTATGATGTTATGATCATGCTAGTGCGTTTAGGGTTTGATTAGGATCATATTGGTGTAAACGGTTAGGCTTAGATGGCGTTAATTTGTGAATTAGGGTTTGGCAGATTTAAGGGTTGTGTTCAACTGATGATATCTCCATGATGGTAACGGGTTTTGAGGTGTTTCTAGTGCCAAAATTGTAGTTTAGAGAGTTTACTTTTCAAAAAGTCCAGCCTCGAACAATTTTGAGTTCTGGAAGTTACTTAAATATTAGCTACAAGAAAAGTTATCAAAACAGTAAATACGGGTCAGATTTTGGTCAGAATTAGAGAGGTAAAACCCCTACTTAAAATTCGAATTAAGGTTAGCTAAAACACAGAAGTCAATTTCTATATGTCTATTAACTTCCCTGTGAAAATTAGCCTGTAATTAGTTGCCTAAGTATGGTTAGCAAGGTCAAACATTTTAGTGCGCGTTCAGATCCGAATCTAAATACTTTTGAATTAGGAATTTATTTGAGGTACTTGTACATGTGGTATGCTTTTGGGGAAAATGAGGTAGTTATTAAACACCTAATTGAACATAGGTGATTTATGTGAGAATTTATTTGGTTCAATAGTTAAGGGTTGGAAGCGAGATTAGTGACATTAAAATTCTGCGTTTTCGGGTAAAATGTAGTTAAGTAAACTTATGAGTAAATGAAAGGGGTAAATTTGGGCATGGTGTCAGGGTGACCCATGGAGGTATGGTGTCAGGGTGACCCAGGGTGACCCATGGAGGTAGTTAAGTAGACTTATACATCCATCATATGATTGTTACATGGACTTAAGCATTTAGCTTAGTCACGTGTAACACGTTTATATTGTATTGTGTAGATTTGTGCTAGGAAATTTAAGAAGCTGCATTGAGCATCAGGTGAGTTTCATAGTCCCTCTTTTTACATTGCTTTTAAATTAGAATGGAAATGATGCAAATGGATTTGAAATGTGCTAATCACTGTGATTATGTATTTTTTTTTTAGTGTATGGACTTTACTTGGCTATTGTATGTCACGTGCTAAATGCTTATGTGTATTGGGATCGAAGGTAACGTTCCTACCCATTTGTTATGATATTGGGATCGGGGGTAACGTTCCTACCCATGTGAAGTGATGGTTTTAATGGATCGGGGGTAACGTTCCTACCCAAATTGTTGATACTTGTTGGATCGAGGGACACGTTCCGTTCCTATGCTCGTTTTGGTTACATTTGCATGCTAGCTTGTATGATAGTGCAGTAATTGTCCTGTCATGTTTGCATTAATCACAGTAATTGTGTATAAGATTTGATTTTCGTGTCTTAAACTATGTCTCTCACCAACCTTTGTGTTGACGTTTTTAAGCATCTTTTTTAGGTAAGCATAATGAAGATCTTAGGAATGAGAGAAGTGGCTAGAGAGACCATATGCTGCATTCGGAGTTTAAATCTCTTAGTTATTTCTCGTTTGATTGAATATTGAATGTTTGTTGGTTTGGCTGCTTAGTCTTGTTTGGTTGTATTGCATGTCTTGTTATTGGTGTAAACCCCTTTTAATTCAATACAAGACGCCGGATATCTTTTATGTTTTCTTTTGGGTATTTTCATGACACTTTGTGTCCTTTAAGTTTCGTTTAGTTCATGTAGTTTTCTCTATTGTGGCACCATTGTGTTGTGATGATATTCATTCTCGTTACGCCTCGCGTTTTCGCCTTGGCGGGGTGTGACAGATTGGTATCAGAGCCTTTGGTTATAGAGAAGTAGGTGGTTGAGCCTAGACTATAACCTAGGAGTCCTTCATATAGATGCATTTTAGGGCTTAAGTGTTTAGTATTATAACTATTATGCTTTCTCCTAATTTCATAGCTTTATTTTTTCATTTTGTCTAATTTTTCATTTAGTTATTTTATCTACCATTATCTGATATGGTTTATATTAATTCCTTACTATTTATAGCTATATCTCCCCTTATCCGTTAGAAGTTTCGTTGGGGAATCATTTTTCCAATTTGACTTAAGCGGTATAGAGATCCAAAAGAGGAGCCAATTGAGAAAGAGCCTCTTATGAAACTAAAGGAGATAGGGTAGTTGATCGCTTGTCGAATGCTCGTAGTAGGCATGGACCTGCGGAGTCAGGTGACTCTTGCAAAGGCAAAGTCAAACCCAAGCGAGGCCCAACATAAGTTTATTCCGTCTTTTACCTCGTCACGATGCTATTGATTATTTCTTTCGGATATTTCGTATTTTGGAGGCTCTGCGAGACTTTCGTTCCTTTATTTCGTTTTGACTTTATCTTTATATAAGTAAGTATTTCTTTAATGGAGCATCCTTTCTGTGTTATATTTGAGTGGTTTAAGATGTGCAATGTGGTATATGTGCTTATATGTGCGTTATCGTTGAGATGTGTAGTCTTGAAAGTGGTATATGTGCTTATATGTGGTATATGTGACTTTCATAATTTTTACAAATTGCTCCTCCTTTTTTATGATTCCTCATACTTCTCAAACCGTGCGTTCATGTGCAAGTGTATAGTTGTATAGTTAAGGGGATTCTCTCTTTATTGTATAGTAATGTGCGATTTTATTAGGCTTAGTTGTGTAGTCAACAAGTTCCTTTCTGCCTAACAATTACGAATATATTGGATACCTCTTATTTCTACTATTATGATTATTGGGTTGTTCATTAAGGATATTAAACTCTCATTTTAGTATTCCTTGTTCGTATCATGTCTGAACGGATGTTCTGTCGTTCCTATTCAACACCTTGATATGTTGGTGTGTTTTATTTTGTTTTTTTTTTTAGGATCTGCTGCTTTTGGCTTATGGGATACGGTTTCATTGGTTCACTTTATGGCGTTGATTTCGTCGTATGGTATATTACTATTTTATTTCAGCGCTTATTTGTTCGTAACCAAGTTAGTACATATATTTATCCGATTTCTTGTTTATAGACAGCTCTTTAGTTATCGAGTAATGTTTGTGAATGTTAATAATCTCGCAGCTTCGCTTTATGGTTGTTCTTTTGCTTCGTTATTACGGATGGAGTCTTTACGTTCTTCTTTTTTGGGTTCGTATGTCTTCGTATGTAATTTCTCTTGTGCTTGTTTGTTTTGTTTCGCTTAATCTGTTATTTTGACATATATCGGTGTTCCTTGTACTTCATTTTCGCGCTTTCAAACAATAGATTGTGTAAGAGTCTTTACGGTATTTTACAATCACTTTTTTCCCTTTTTTGGTTATACTAGGAGGTCTTTTGTTTGAGGCTAATTATATTTTATATTGAGTCGAGTTTAGTGAAAATCTCCTTTTGAGAAGTATATCTATGATGGTTGTTTGGGGAAAAAACTATTCTTGAAATTGATATATTATGAGAATACGTTATGAAGCTAAGCGCTTTTATATGATTGTCTCTTTATTTTTATTGAGAAATACTCAACATCGTAGTATTAGTTGAGTTGTAAAACTACTGTTTAAGGTATCTTTACATTTTATTATGTTTGTTTTGATAAATTTTTTTTATGATAAAGTATGTTTTAACAAATGATTTATTAGGGGTAAAAGCGATTAAAACCTTTATATATAAGACTATTCTGAAATTTTCTTTTACAAAAACTATGTTTAAAAAGATTTTTGTTACCAGATATATATTTAGATGATTTTTTAATATTTAACTGGGTTTTTTTATTAAAACGAAGTCTTTTATTTGTTTTCCAAAAGGAATTTTTCATAAAATAGTATTTAGTTGGTTCTTTCGAGTAAAGTCGGTTATTGGTATAAGAATTATATCTCTCTCGTTTATCAATCTTGAAACATATTGTTATCCTATATGTGTTCCTTTTATCTTGGTACGCTTTGTTGACTCTTTTGTTTGCGTTTTCTATCGGTATACATACTCTATCCTTTTCTTTTAGGAGTGTATTATGAATTTGATTTCGCACTATAGCGCGCATGTGAAACCTCGTTATATATTTCTATTCCCTTGACGTTCGCTATTCGTTACTACCCTATTAGATGGTTCGTAACCCTTAGAAATCGTTTGATATACGTTTTATTCGACCAAGTCACTCTTCGTGGGGAGCACCAGTGCACCAGTGCTGTTTGTTAAGAAGAAGGACAGTTCATTTCGAATGTGCATAGACTATCATGAGTTACACAAGCTGATCACTAAGAATATCCCCAGGATCGACGACTTGTTCGACCAGTTACAAGGTTCGCGTTACGCTTCCTCTATGATAGGTATCTTCAGATCGCCTCAGAGTTATCATCAGTTAAGAGTGCATGAAGAGATATTCTCTATAGACTACATTTAAGGGACTGCGGGATGGACGCATTTTGAGTTTACGGTTATGCCTTTTGGGTTAACCAATGCACTAGCAGTCTTTATGGATGTGATAAACCGAGTTTGCAAACCGTATCTATATAAGATCTTCATTGTTTTTCATTGATGACCTTTTGATCTAATCAAAGTATAAGGAGGAACATGAGGTTCATTTGAAGTTGGTGTTAGAATTGCTAAAGAAAGAGAAGTTGTATGCTAAATTCTCCAAGTGTGAGTTCTGGTTGCAAAAAGTGCATTATCTTTGTAAATTGTGGTCAACCAGACCTGGTAATTCTCGGGGATCAAGTATGATTAGAGACAGTAAAAAGATATTCGGAAAAGTTCCTACAACGCCGTCTGAAATTCGATTAATTTTTAGGGTGCGCGCAGGTTACTACCGACGTTTTTTAGCAAACTCTCTAATAGATGCTAAACCCCTTACTTCGTTGACTCAGAAGAACAAAAGGTATGAGTAGGGCGTGGAACATGAAGAGGCTTTCCAGACTTTGAAGAATAATTTGTGTGATGCACCGATATTGTCACTACCTGATGGGGTTGAAGATTTTGTAGTCTACTATGATGCATCGAATCATGGATTATGTTGTGTACTCATGCAAGGAGGCAAAGTAATTGCCTATGAGATCAGACATTAAAGATCAATTGTAGAAGACAGTATTATCAACGCACGACTCTGGATGTTTGAGAGCAGTTGTGGTCTTGGCCTTAAAAGATCTTGGAGGCGTTATTGTTATAATGGTTGAGAGTGTCATTTACACGGATCACAAGAGCCTTCAACACATATTTGATCAGAAGGAGTTAAATATGCGTCAACGGATGTGGATTGACTTATTTAGTGACTACGAGTGTGAGATTCGCTACCATCCAGGTAAGGCGAATATGGTAGCTGATGTGTTAAGTAGGAAGGAACGAGTGAAACCTAGACATGTACGAGAATGGACGTATGGTTATTCTCAGTTAGAATTAAGTGGAATGATTCTGGCTGCCCATGAGTGAGGCATGTCAAAGCAATAGCAGTACTTGCAGAAAGGTTACATGTGTTTTGATCACAGATGGAAAGGAAGGAGACGCGAGTTTATATTATGACGTATATGGGTTCGTTAGACAGGAGGTGTAGGAGGAACGATAATTATGGACGAAGCTCATAAGACTGAGTACTTCTGTACATCCTGAAGCGGATAAGATGTACCATGATCTTCAAGATATGTACTGGTGGCCGGATTGAAGTGGATATTGTACTGACTGTTAGCAAATGTTTAACTTGTTCAAGGGTGAAGGTTGAGCATCAAAGGCCTTCGGGTTTATTGCAACAACCCGAGATACCCGAATGGAAGTGGGATAAGATCACTATGGATTTTATCACCAAGTTACCCAAGACGAAGAGTGGGCATGATACGATTTGGGTAATAGTCGACAAGCTGACCAAGTCGGCTCATTTTCTAGCGATGCGAGAGGATTATAATACTGAGAGATTGGCAAAGTTGTACATCGATGAGATAGTCGCACGACACGGAGTTCTCGTGTCGATTATTTCGGATCGAGATGGACGGTTTACATCACGTTGTTGGCAAATAGTGCAAAAAGCTTTAGGGACGCGATTGGATATGAGTACAGCTTATCATCCTCAAACGGATGGACAAAGTGAGCGTGCGATTCAGACTTTGGAGGATATGTTAAGGGCATGTGTTATTGACTTTGGTGGCAATTGGGATGTTCACCTACCGCTAGCTGAATTCTCCTACAACAATAGTTATCATTCGAGCATTCGGTGTGCTCCGTTCGAAGCATTGTATGGAAGGAAATGTAGGTTGCCCGTCCTATGGGCTAAAATTGGTGAAAGTATATTGATTGGACCGGAATTAGTGCAAGAGACGATTGATAAGGTAGTCTTGATAAAGGAAAAGCTCAAAGCTGCGAGAGATCGTCAAAAGAGCTATGCTGATAATAGGCGTAAGCCACTAGAGTTTGAGGTTGGAGATCAAGTGTTACTGAAGGTGTCGCCTTGGAAAGGCGTGATATGTTTTGGAAAGAAAGGTAAGTTGGCACCAAGGTATGTAGGACCATTTGAAATTCCTGAAAGGGTCAGTCCTGTAGCTTGTCGGTTAAGATTGTCCGAGGAATTGAGTAGTGTGCATGACACATTCCACATGTCAAATTTGAAGAAATGTTTGGCGGATGCTAATCTGCATGTGCCATTGGATGAAATCAAGATCGACAAGACTCTTCGTTTTGTTGAAGAACCTGTAAAGATTATGGACCGTGAGGTTAGGAGTTTGAAGCGTAGTAAGATATCACTTGTGAAAGTTTGTTGGAATTCAAAGCATGGTCCCGAGTTCACTTGGGAGCGCGAAGATCATATGAAGTCTAAGTATCCTCAGTTATTTGTTGATCGTGCTTTTGAATTGGCTAGTTAAATCTCGGGACGAGATTTCTTTAAGGAGGGGATACTGTGACACCCGTGATTTGATCAGGTTAGTCATACCTTTAGAGTTGGCTAAGTGTCTATACGTGTTATATGTGTGTGCTATGTGGCTTATCTGTGTGCATGTTTATCATTTTGAGGTGCATGTTCATCTAATTTTAGAATGGGTTTGAGATATTGAGTGTTATTTCTATTTTGTTCATGTGTAGTGACAATGGAAATGAGTGACGTGTTTGCATGCATTGCTACGTCAATATGTGGATAATTATATGTTGGATTATTATGGAAAGTATGTCATAATGAAAGTGAATTAGGTTCGTGAAATATGAGAGTTAGTAATGAACTTTCTAAATATAGAAAGTATTTTGGTGAAATGAAAGTTATAAATAGAAAGTTAGTATTTAGTTTTTCATGCAAAAGGTTTACCAATTTTTCTAAGGTTTTTGTATAGAAAATTAGGGTAATGTAGATAATTGATATAATTAATTAAAAAAATATATAGATAAGGGTCCAGTTATAGTTAAGGGGAAAAAAGTATTTTTTTTTATAATCACAATATGTGCTTGACGTAGGATTGTTTAGGAATATAGATTTTAAAACCCAAACCAAAATTTAGCCCAGTTCATTTCCCCTTTTCTTCTTTGTCGTACGAATTGCATCCCCAAGAACCCTAAGAAGATAAAAATTTCTTAGGATCAAGAACTAAAGTGATGAATTGTGAAGAATTAGCAAGGTGTTTTTTAGGTATGAAAACCATTAATCTTCCTTCCTTTGTTATTCTTTTTAAATCATCTAACAATATAATATGATGGATCATTTAGGGTGTTAAAATTTTCTAAATAATCATTGATGTTATAACCAATACAGATGCCGTTTAGAGGTCTGATTTGAATCATATTGGTTGTAAGCGTTTAGGGCTTAGATCGCGTTAATTTTATGAATTAAGTTTTTGCATGATTTAAGGCTGTGTTTTTAACCTAATGATATCTCCATGATGGTAACAGTGTTTTGAGGTGTTTCTAGTGTCTAGAATTATAGTTCAGAGAGTCCTATTTTTTCAAAAAGTCCGGGAAGTTAAGTTCAATGGATCATTGCAATAAAAGTTGTCAAAACATAAATACGGGTAAGATTTAGGTCCAATTATAGAGTAAAACCCTAGATTACAAATTCAAATTAGAGGGTTAGACAAAACACAGAATGTTAAGTGTCTATATGTCTATTAACTACACTGAGAAATTAGCCTCTAATTAAGTTGCCAAAGTATGGTAAGGATTGGCCAAGCACATTTTTAGTGTGCAATCAGATCCGAATTGATCCGTTTTGAAGTTTGATTTGTTAGGGAGTAGTTAACACATAAAATTAGTACTTGGGAATCACAATGTAGTTGTAAACTCATTAATGAATTATGTGATATTAGCCAATTTATGAAGGGTAAGCTGTAAGGATTTTAAGTTATAAAGTATACACTAAAATTCAGCATTTCTGACATATAATGAGATCACTTAGAATAGGAGTAAATAAAGTGGTTAAAGTTGGGCATGGTGTCGGGTGACCCATAGGGATAATTAATAACCATAGACATCCATCATATGATTATTACATGGACTTAAGCATTTGGCTTAGTCCCGCGTGTAACCCGAGTTATAATCTTTTTGTGTGTACTTTGAGTTAAAGGATATTTGGAACTGCTGAGCATCAGTGAGTTTTATAGTCCCAATTTACGTATGTTTTCTTGGGATTGAAATGTATGCAAAGGTTTTACAATGTTTAAATTTGCTGTAAAAATGTGTTTTAATTATGATTGGACATTTGTGTGGCTATCATATGATATGTGCTAAGTGTTTACGTATTGTTGGATCGGAGGGTAACGTTCCTACCCAATTTCTGTGTGGTTCCAATTGGAGGGTATTCTTACGCAATTACTATGTGGTTCCTAGTGGAGGGTATTCTTACCCAAAATTATTGTGTGGTTCCAATTGGAGAGGTAACTTACCCATTACTTAATGTATTATTTCGTGTGGCTTAGATCCGTAAGGGCATGTTCCGTCCTGATTGTGGTTGTTTTGTTCGTATGCATGCTAGCCAGTATAATATCTAGCTTAACTATCCTGCCATGTTCGGTTATATTAATCACAGTAATTGGTTTAAAGTTTGAATTATGTGTCGTAAACCTATGACTCTCACCAATCTTTGTGTTGACCTTTTTAAGCATCATTTTCAGGTGAGCATAAAAGGAAGATCATATGAATGTGGATAAGTTGCTTAGAGAGACTTTAAGCTGGCCAATGTGGATTTAATCACCTAGCTTATTTCTTGTTTTGTTAGAATATTGAATGGGTTGTGTTTGATCTGCTTAGACTTGTTTTTAGTTGTATTTCATGTTCTTAGAATTGATGTTAACGCCCCTATTTACTTCAATATAATACGCCCGGTTAATTATTTTATTTTGGCAATGGGTTATTTTTCATGACAACTTTGTGTCCCCTTATGTTTTCGTTCAGTACATGTAGTTTTTCTCTATTGTGTACACCATTGTTTGTGATGATCTCCATTCTCTTACGCCTTGTGCGTTTCCCGCCATGGCGGGGTGTGACAATATAGTTTTTCCAAGCTAAATCACAAATTCTCTGAATTTAGATTTATGTTATTAGTCAAGACATTAAAAGCTTGGTTGTCCTACCTCTTGCTAATTGATTTTTTGAGTAGGGTTTAAAACCTATGTTTTTTTGAAATGTGAAGCTTAGTCTTTACAGAAGATTGTCCCACATTTTCTTTATGAATTTCATTTGCAGTGCCAACTTGAACAAGATATTTCCCGTTTTGGTGGTATTAAAATTTCGTAAAGAACTGTTTTGATAGGTTGTAAGTCGTAAGGTTTTCACTATTTCTATATCAATATTGATCTACTTTCTTGTTCAACGAGTCAAAGTCTCTCATAATCAATGGAAAATACGTTTGCAAGATCAGATTTGTACATATGGAATCTCTACAACATGGCTTTTCAGATTGAGCTTTCTTAAAGGTAATATGATTTTGCAAAAGTTGGTCTTTCATTCATTATATGTTTTGATCCTTTGGGACCTAACATAATGAATGGGTTTGGAATTGATTGATATCGTTATAAACAATTCGATCAAAAACATTAAATTTTCTTTTCACTGCAATCAATTTTTCAAGATCGTTTCCTTCCTTAAGTTTCAAATCCTTTATTACCTTATTTTTCTCTTTGACAAGACCTTCATAACTTGATTTTGTTAAAAGATTTTGTTTGATTAACTCATCATTTTTCTCTTTAACAACCAAAATTTCATATGCTTTTAATTTCAAACCTTCTTTTATGTCATGTTCTTTTTAAGCTAATAATTCTAGAGTTTCTTTTAATTTGCGTTCAAGTGTATCATTTTTAATTGTACGGTCTTTGAAAATTTTATACTTCGAAAGCTCAACCTCTTTATCATGAAGTGCACCTAAATATCTATCTCGAGTTCTATTAGACTCCCCAAGAGTTCTATTAGTCTTCTCAAGAGTAGATTTGCACTCTTTCAATTCATGAGTAAGTGATGCGTTTGCTTTCTTTAATTGGCTTTTGATTCCATTTTGTATTCTTTAGTATCAAGTTGTAAATTTATTTCAATTAAAGTAGCAAGCACAACACGCATATCATCACATTGCTTTAGTCATTTGGTTAGCCTGATTATCATTAGCCAATCATAGTATTGATGAATTAGTAAAGATAATTTACTATCAACCTTTTTCCACTACATATGTGTATTTTAATGGATTCAGGTTTGCTCAGAATTGCTGTCTTTCATTGCAAACACATATATTCACATTGTATTGTACCTTTTTCTAATGGCTCAGCATCAATTCTTGAGTCTGGCATGTAAGACCCTCCTGAATCTTTGCAATGAAACTATAATGTACTTCTAGTTCTTGTTCATCTATATCTTCATCTGTTTCCTCTAGACAATTAGCTTGCTCTGCTTGTAATGGAACACCTTTCTCAGCTTGTTTTCACAGCAACATCTTTTCCTTGTGATACGTATAATCTTTTCTTTTCCCTTTTTGGTTTCCTGCACTCCTTAGCAAAATGCCTAAATTCCTTGCATTAAAACACGATATCCCTGTCTGCTCTTGCACTAGTAAACGAAAATAGCAAAAACCTGACTACCTACAGTCTCCCTAGCCCCAACAACAGTCACTGCCCTCTGATTCCCAAACTGACTAGTCTAATTTTCATTTACGTATCTTGTAGTAGTGTCCACATTATTGTTTTTCTGGAGTTTTAATAATTTTCTGAGGTTTGTTTGGAAGGGTTTGTTTGAGCTTTTTTGAAGTACTTTTGCAATGAGTCTAATTTTTTAGCATATCTTTGTCTCTCTGCGAATGTTCTGGATCACTGTCCTTACCATCAAACCCGACTCAGATGGAGGTGTGATTGGTTTAGCTATCTATTTGCCTTTGTTTCTGGTAGAGGCATGTGATTTGGTGAAGATATTGTTTTTGTATAGTGTGCATATTGATTTTTGAGGTTTTGTGTGGCTTGGCTAGTAAGTTTCCATGATATTGTTGCGCATGCAGCAACAACGCTAGAGGATTTTGCAGTCCTACAATCTTCTCAACAACATTTTGATGTTCATTACCTTATTTATGATACCCGTTTTTCATAATGTCCAAAGAGCTTAAATGATATGAGTATTGTGTCTAATTCTTTGAGTTTTGCTTGATAATTTTGCACAATCTTGACCATTCTGGTTGAAGTTTTTGAAGAAATTAAACATTCACTTGCATAGTAGCAACTTTCAGCTGGTTTCTCACAATTTCATTCATCATCTTATAGAACCTGGAGTAGTATGACTCAATTGACTCTCCATCTCATGAAGTAAATCTTATAAACCTCACCAAAATAAACTATTCTTCTGATTAAGTGTAGATACACATATCCGTTTGTACCTAAAATAACCCAATTAACCCCAAAGACAGCCAAAAAAGTCACAATATGCTGTGATATTTGTGTTTTGTGTGGGTGCATGTACGGGTTATATCAAAAATCACAAGAAAACAGCTAAAAACGAACAAGCACGGGCACGAGAATCAGAAGAGAACAAAAAGAAGCCAAAGAACCAAAGCCGAGGCCAGAAAGTCAAAGACCTCAGTCAAATCCAGTCAACAATGGTCAACATAAATCAACCATTACAAGACAAAACCTCACAATAATCCAATTCTAGTTCCTCAAGTTTCAATAAATGTCCCCAAAATGACCCCTCACCTTTTATTGGCCCATAGAAAAGCTTAATGGGCTTTTAAAAAACCTAGAAACATTTACCCGGAACTAGTAAGCCCTAAAAGCCCACTCCATAAGCCCAATACATTTTTATACAACTACAAGGAACCAATTCAGTTCTGCCATTTCGAAACTTGTTTTTTTACTCTTATGATAAGGTAAAAAGAAAAGACAAGGCGAAGTGCTATTTGTCCCAACTGTTCAAACTAGTTTTAACCCCTTTTCAATTATTAAAAAAGGCGGGTAAATCCGAGTCCAAACAGTTCATTGACGCTTCCCAAAACGTGCCCATAACTCAAAACAAAGGGCTTTTGCAAATTAAAGAGTAGCGATTGTCTATTTCAAAGGGTCCTCTTATACTAGGCAGGATAAATTTGTCAATCAAAAGTCCTATTGGTCTACGTGAGCAAGGAAGCCTCATGTACCAAGAAGCAAAGAAGCCCAAAATGAAGATGGGTTTTTTTAACTTCTTTAATTCACTCACCAAAGTAACTAAAACCATAAGTCACATGCACGGAATGCCATCGCTGGCAAACCGTGTGAGCACTATGTGATCAACTGCCATCAAATGCTCTCAAATAATAGGATGAATTAGAATGGAGATGATGTGATCAAGGCTTTGGAACCAAGGCAAATCCTAGAAGTGTTTCTCCTGGCTCTATAAAAAAAGAAAGCACATCACTCACAATTCACAATATGAAAAAAGGATATAGAAGAGTAGGATTTAAATCAGACATTTTAATTTTTGTTATTTCCCTTAAAATGTAATTCTACTTTTTAAATCTATTGTAAGTTCCAATCATCAAAGGCATTGTGAATAGTTTTTATCATCAATTAAATCATACATTAGTTTTCATAATTTATCTTTCCATTAATAAGCTTTTATAAATTTCGAAATGTCAACAATCACAGTTCCATAAGCTCAGTCATTCAGCCTCTTATTAAGCTCTTCGCCAGCCTGATAAGATGGAATTGAGCTCTTTAAAAAGTAGAAAATAAAATTCTAATTAAACAAATAAGCAGTTTACCTATGCTTAATGGATTTTGGACTTAAGGAAGGGGAGCTAGCCTTGGAAGAGCTCCCATGGATTCATTACCCTAGCTTATTAATGAGCTAGGGAGCTTGTAGCTGATTATTGAGTTTGAGCTCTTGTTTAGCTAGAGTTCAAGTAAGTTTTCCTTTTAATATCTATGACATTAAATGTCAAGCTTATATAGTAGGTCAAAGGTGCTTATTAGCTTTTAAGAACTGCTTATTTGTCATATAAGTTGCTTCATTTGTAAATTCATTTTAGCTTTAAAGTCATCAATGCTAATATGATATTAGTTGAAATATAGCTTAAATCATAGTTTTTTATTAATTTTTAATATAAATCTTTAAAAAAACTCAAAAATATAGAGATACTTAAACTTTCGATTATAGCTTAATACAGTTGTTGATTCATGTTTGATTAGGTAGATTAAGAAGTTTTTTTAATCCGGTAGTTAATACGATATTAATTAGATTCATTCAAAGCTTTACTCAAATCTGGCATCACTTTAAAGGGGTGTTTGGACTAACATCTTCTTTGCCCACAAAAGTCAAAGTGATTTTTTTAGTTAGTTCATTGAGGCAGCTAGAATTTCATTCAAAATTTATAGTTATAAGAGATTTTTATAAGTTAAGAGTTTTGTGAAAATGAAAAAATTAAACTTATTCTCATAGTTCTTGACCAGGGGAGTCTTTAGTTCTTAGGTTTCAAGTTACTTCAATTTGATCCTAGCTTTTAAGCTTTGGAGTTATGAGCTGTCAAAAATCAACTAAGTTTTACACAACTTTACCTATTTAGTGTGTTTTTAGTGCAATAGAACCCTTTTGGAAACCTGCACTACTTGTTCTTGGCTTTAAGCAAGAGTATATCAGCAGGGAACATCTAGGTTGCTGCTGTCACTTTTGATTATCATATCAGCTAGATAGCAAGGAATATAAGGAGCTCATATTTAGGTTCAAGTAGAACTAATATAGCTAATATTAGAATAGATGCTTAGTTTCAATCCCACTAGCTTATATTCCTAGCTTTAATTTTTGCAGTCAAAAAGCCATTAAAAAAAGCCAAAAACACCAAAAAACAATAGTTAATAGAAGTTAATCCTTTAAGTTTTTTAAATTTTTAAGTTGTAATAACTGTTTTTATAAATATGGATTCAAAGTATAGAGGCCGGTTATTATGTTTTTAAAAGCTCATCTTCTTATTTTTGGTATTTTAAGCATATCATAGCACATTTGGTTTTTGAGGTTTTTAAAGTGCTGTTTCCTTTGAGTTTGCCCTACTTAACCCCAATAAGTTAGCTTCTAGTGTTTTCTGTTTAAGTAGCTTATCCTTTCTAGTTCATACACATTATAAGCTATCTAGAATAGCTTTTGGTTTTCAATTTGAGCGTTAAATCACAGCTTGAGTGCGAACATTTAATAAAAAAATAGCTCAAGATGCCTCCTTACTGAGACAACTTATTGAGAATGCTTCTTTTAAGTACTTAACTTTTAGTTCAGCCTATAGTGCTTTTGTTAAAGTTGATCTCCCCAGTTTATTCTACAACTTTGGTCTTTTGAGTTTTGAATTTTAAGTTGTTTTTAACTTCACCTTATTTTAAGGCTTATTTGGACTAATATGTGTTTGTCGATGTGGGACGACAGGACTATTTTTGTAATTCCCTTTAAATTTCATTGTTAACTCATTAATATCCTTTGTCTGTTTTAAAAGTTTTACCGTTCATTAGTCCTTTTAGTAATCTGCATGTTTTGTCCTTTTTGTTTAACCTTAAGTAAAAGATTAAAATTTAATTAATAATTGGGTTTTTAGTTTTAATTAGTTTTAATTAGACATTAATTAAAAGAGTAAAAATTAAGGCTTTTAATTTTTTATAAAATTTTTTGCCCTTTTTTTCTTTGTTTAGTGTAAATTTTAATCCAAATTAATATAGTATTCTAGTTTTTTGATAGTTTAATTATTTTTATAGTTTTTTCATTAGGTTTAATTTTAGAAAAATTATATCTTTTAATCTACAAAGCTAAAAATAGTAATTCTTTTTTCTAAAATTTTCTTTTTACTAATTTCACTTAGGAAAAATATAATTTCAAATAATTTCTATTTTTTTATTTTTAAGATTTAATTAGAATTAAATAGTTTTTAATTGATAAAAAATTTAAAAATAATCTAAAAAAAATGTTTTTTCATTTCCCTAACATTTTCTTTTTCCATATCTTAGGTTTAGGATTTTAGTTTACATTTATTAGGGGTTAAAAAAATTAGTTTACTACTTGTCTTATTTTAGTCTCAGTTTTATTATTTTACCGTATTTGTTTAATTGTTTAAATTGCCTTTAAATTGTTCAATTTTAATTGTTACTTTTTATTTAGTAGTCATAGCTTAACAAATCAAATCATCTATTTTCTTATTCAAGTCATAATCCGAACAAAAACGAGGTCTCAATTTCACTAGTCGTTGGGAAAATGACCCGGGTGATCATACTTACTTCTTTTAAATCGACGTATTAAATATATTATATTATATATATTTTTGAGAGTGATATTTTCCCTAGTGAATATTCTAATTGCGGTCTTGAAGTATTATATTTTTATATAATATATTTCAATGTGTATCTAAACTATACACTAAGTTTTTGGTGGCGCCCGGCTGTCCAGACTAGTGTTATAAGATTCCTACGTTTTGTGTTTGTTGAATGGATTGAAGATCCTTTCACATCACACCCTCGAAAGTTTCATTTTTGTTTTATAATTCAAAAATCCAAAAAAAAATCATAAAATATATAAAAAATAAAAAATATTTTCCTTTTCTTTTTAGTATAAGTAAAAGATAAAAAAAATATAAAACAAAATCAAAAATATAAAAAAAAATCTTTCTTTTTAATTAAAGAAATAAAAGTCACCAATTGGTAAAAATACCAAAATATAATACTCTCAATCGAGGTATTATCATTTCAATTTCCGGTGAACTTGTTGGTTTCCCCCCAAAATCGACTAAAGATTGTATCACTTGCCAATTGTGTCTCACAAAGTACGGCATCACCTTGAAAAGCAATTTTTTGATGCTACCAAGCACCGTAAGTAGTATTATTATTAGTTTAAGTCTCTGTCTTGAAACCGTTAAAAATTCATTGTTTAAAAAAAAATTAGTGTAAGAAGTTTTGCTTTTTGATTTTTAGGTTTTCCTTATTTTTAAAAAATTCGCACTGTCGTTCTCAATCTCGAATCGTCGACAAAACAAACTCTTCCGGTATTGAAAATTTAAAACGCAATTATCGAACAAAAACATTGTTGCAATGGCCGACAATCGAAGCGTATGGCCAAAAGATACAATAGAGCACCCATCGAATGGTTATGAAGATGCTATACGTATGTATCCACCCGATTAATGCTAACAATTTCGAGCTAAAAACAAAACCTTAAATCAATTCTTGTGCAAAGTAAGTAAGTTTTACGGGAAGACAGACCCACAAAAAATCACCTTCGATTTTTTTATAAGGTCACTTCAACGTTTAAGACATCCCGAAGTTTGCCGGAACACTTCGATAAAGCTTTGCTTTTCCCTTTTTACTCTAGACTGTGAAAGCCCGAGATTGGTTAGACAAGGAACCTCCTAGATCAATTCTCACATGGGACGACCTTGTTTCAAAATTCATAAACCAATTCTTCCCACCATCGAAAACAACTTACCTCCGGAACAAAATCACCAATTTTTTTCCAATAAGCCCCAAAAAACTAAACCTCAATGAAGCATGGAACGTTTAAAGGACTCATTCGTCAATGACCTGCACCATGGCATGTACGGAACTACACACCCAACTCATCCTTCTCACAATCATTGAATTCAAACGATCAAGATCCTTAGATCCGCCGAGGGTGGTAATTATTTTAGAACATATGTCCAGAAAGGATTAGAGATTAATTGAAAGCCAATTCAAAATTATGTTACACAATAATCGTTGCCGTAGTGATTGTCAATAGTGAGAACTTATGCTCTGCTCCTCATTCCCTAATTGGAATCGTGCACCTTCAAATAAATTCTTTCCGATATGCAACAAATAGCCGCTTCTCTTTGATGATAAGATGACTATCAGAAGAAACAAATTGATGAATGAAATGAAATGCTTTATGTGTTACTTAGTAAATACCCCTCACCGCCGGTCTAGAGCGTTGAGTAATGTATGTGTTACATGTTTGGGGGGATCGAAATCACAAATTTTAACCATTGTCCGTTAACTCGAGGTGGAAAACGAATTTTCCACGATCTCATGACAACAACCAAGCAATTTCAACAAACCGCCAGCCTGAGTTGGCAAATTTCTTCAAAGAAACCTAACCTTCTAATTTGGCAAGTCATATGAAACACCAGGGTTTCAATTCAAATCAAACCAATGTTCAAACACCCAAGAAACCAAAACCCGTATATCAAGGAACAATTTTCAATTCGAATCATAAACCGTGGAAATCTAATTTTAAACCAAAACCAATCACAACCATCAGGTCAAGTGTTTTCAAACCACCAACCAAACAACCACCTCGTTTTATCAAGTCCACCATATCAAGCTCCTACGCCCCATATCCAATGTGATTCGAAAGAAAGATTTTGAACACATACGTCAAGGCAAACGATGCGTGTTAAAGAATGTTCCAAAATCAAGGTCAAATTTGCCAAGAATCAAATGGCTAATGTTACGAGTTTGTTACAAGTCTTTGTGATAATTTCAAAATTCAGCTTCAACCTACAAATCCAGAACTCTTCCAATCAAAACCGTGAACTAAACCCTCGTCACCAATTAATATCTATCGACTACAAGGACGGTAAAGACTTTGGAAGAACCTTCGAGCTCCACTTGATCCTACACCCCTATATTTTCTATCCTCAAAAGATCCCAACAAAACCCTGAACATCAACGGAAAAATGCAAAATCCAAATTTGGAAATACCAATACCGACAACATGTCCCCACCTCCCGGTGGAAGAAGATACCCATTTTCATGTGAAAACCAAAACCAATAATCAAATAAAAACCGTTAATCTTGATCCAAATTCATCCAAATCCTAATTTAGTTTCAAATCTAAACTTCCATATTCCCCGCTAGAGGATGAAAAGTGAGAGAGAACGATAAACCCAAGGGCTTAACATAAGCCGGTTTTTTAAAAATGTTTCAAGCAACTCCGTTTAGAGAAATTGGATTGAAAGATGGCTCTCACGAAATGGCGCCAAGATTCAACAAATGGATAAAGCCACGTTCTAAGAAACAAAACAACTTCATTTCAATATTTCTCTTGCGGATGCATTGATTTTAATGCCAAAATACACAAAAATGCTTAAAGATCTTTGCGCTAATAAGGAAAAACTTGAAGAACTTGCTAATACTCCGTTGAGTGAAAATTGTAGTGCCGTAATTCTTAAGAAATTGCCCGAGAAATTGGGAGATTCTTGTCGATTTACCATACCATGTGATTTTTCAAAGCTTAAATGTCAAGGTTTAGCCGATTTAGGAGCTAGTATCAACTTAATGCCTCTCTCGGTCTTTCATAGGTTAGGTTTTACCAACCTCGAATCAACCCAAATGACTCTCGAGTTAGCCAACCGTCAACTTTGTCGACCGGATGGGATTTGTAAGGATGTGCTTGTTCCCGTAGGAAAGTTTACGTACCCGGCCGATTTTGTAGTTGTTGATTATGCTCCTGGCGAACAAATTCCTTTAATTCTCGGAAGACCATTTTTACGAACCGCACGAGCTTTAATTGATGTTTACGACGAAAAGTTGATCCTTCGTGATGGAAATGAAAGTTTAACGTTGAACATGCAAAGTGAAAAATCAAAACTTAATGGTATTCAAAGAGTTGAATCAATCAACATGATTGATATTTTTAACGTTCCGAATTACATTGGTTTTAAGGACTTATTTGCTAAGATGTATAGTGGCAGTCCCACTATTCAATCCGATGATTCCTTTCCTAGTTCTTCTCCGATGAAGACTAGTGATTCTACTTTCGAGGAATTCACCGATGAATTCACTCTTCCTAACTCATTACCACCGGGTGATGATGTTTCCATTCTTAAAAAGGACTTTCAAGAAGATACGTTTCGAATTATTTCAAATCCTCTTTTCGAATTCGATGATAGTTTCAAATCTAGCAACGTGAATCCTCTCTTTGAAGAAAACGATAAGGATGTCGAGATTAAGTCTTCTTCTTCCTTCACACTTACTTCACCGAAAGAAAGTGAATTAGAAGCTTATCTTGAAAAAGATTCGATTCCACCGGGAATTGATCTTACCCTCCCTCCCACCTTTGAAGTTTCAAGTAGCAATCCTACTTCCCCTACTCTCACCGGAGAGAAGGTTTGTTCATGGAAGACGCCGATGTTTTTCTCGTTGGTCCGATTTGTGTGGAAAATGATGACTCGAATTGCGATTAGAAAAAAGATAATTTGTCTCTTGGCAACGTTCTTAAATAAGAAACCAAAACCTCTTTCTCAAGAAGTTGAAGAAATCAAAGACAAAGAAGAAGAGGAAATTTCAAGTGATGTTCCAATCAATACCATTGTCATGCCAATTAGAATCACTTTTGATAATCCAATTGATTTTAATGATCATTTTTCCAAACCAAAGGACTTGAAAAAGGATTTAACCATTTCATTTGACTCTACCACCACAAGTATTTTACCACATCCTTTGTTAGATTCCGACTCGCCTTTCACTGCGGAGTTGTCGGCTAGTGTTATCTTGAATTCTCTCGGAAACGAGGACAAAGTATTCAAACCAGGTATACTAGTTTATCATGCCATTCATGATAAAAATCTTGTAACATTGGAGGAGAAGTTAAAAGAGAACATTTCCTCCGGGACTCTTTTAGTTTTCAAAGAACCGTCATTTCTTCTACCTCCGCCAGAACCACCAGATGAATGTTTGAAGAATGTTGTGCTTAATTTCTACCAAACTAAGAAGACGGTTCCTCTAAATGTTGAAGATGTCAATTCCTTCACATTTATCATTTGGACTTTTCTTCCACATTTCACTTATTCCGAGGAATCACCTTTGATTTTCTCCTTTAGAAGTGAGAATTTTGTTTTTGACCCCGGCATCATCACGTTTCATAATCCAGTGGCAGTTTCAATAAAAGTTTCTATTTGCTCTCCCTAAGGACAACTAAATTCAGGGATCGAGTCGAGCTTGCGACTCGGTGATCAAAAACAAGCCGCTTCGTGGGAGTTCACCCCATGCTTATCTTTTCTATTTTCTATTATCTAATGTGTTGTGTTGAGAGAGGCTTGTACTCTTTCCGATTTCTCGATGTTTGTTGCTTGTTTGTTGTGATTTTTGCAGGATTCTCCCAACAAATTCAATGAAGCCTCTCGTGTCCGGTTGATTTGTCCCGTTCAACTCGAGCTTCTCATCCTTTGAGTGAAATTAGTTTGGGGAGATCCATATCCTCTCATTATCGATTAATGTTTATCTTTGCATATTTCATAAACGTCTTAGATTTTCGTAGAGACCCGACTTTAAACATTGAGGACAATGTTTCGTTTTAGTTTGGGGAAGGGAATCTATCGATTTGATGTTGCTTGCTTATTGTTTTGTTCTCACGTACCCGTTTTCCCACAAAAATAGCAAAAATTTTAAATTTTTAAGTTCTTAGTTGTCATACAATATAAAAATACACTCTTACTGTTTTTTAATTCTAATCATTACGTACAATCAACTCATCTTTACCTTCCCCTGTTTATTATAACACACTATTTTCTCCTTCTCCTCTATTCTTTTTTCCCTTTTCCCCTCACATAATTTCACACGGAAGTTTGTACAATGGTGCCATCAATTTACATTAGGTTACATATTGTCCTCCCGGATCCACGACCCCCACATGCCCATGTATGTGGGTTAACTCTTGAGAGAAGGAGTTGGAATCATATTGACTTAAAAGTTGCAAACCTCAAAGAAAAAAAACCAAGTTTGAGCGAACAAACAATCCCCATATATGGTTTCTTTCTTTCTTTTTCTGTGTGCACCCGTGGACCACTGACCTGAAAACCAAAAAATCCTAAAGGAACTTTAATTCATTAAGTGTTGCCATGGATTGGTCTTTCTTTAGTATTATGTTTACCTGGCACTGTCCTGCTAATCCTTCTAAGCTAGAACAGTAGTGGCAGCACCTTTCCATTCAGTCACCCAACTCTTATGGACATACCTCATACAACCAACCTTTGTTAAGGGGACCAACAGACTGAGTAACCTTTATGGTCCCGACCTCATTTTAGATTTTCCCAATTGTGTTTTGAAAAAACTTTTGTCAGATCCACATGTATTTTTCAAATCATACTTGAGTGCTATAATAAACTATCTGAGCCTCCACTCAAACAATAACTTCACAATGATAACAGAACATACAATTTTGCTTTATCCTGCAAATGTTAGTATCCCAAAACTAAGAAAAAAACTCAGATCCAAAGCAGTTTTCCTTGACTAACAGTATTAATTTGACAAACATTTTAAACTTTAGCTATTTGTAAAGTAAACTAGTAGTACAAATTATAATTTATAGCAGTATTAACATTGCTTTAACTGTTTTAAACTCGTCATCAATAATTATTACAAAAACAACATGCCTCTATTTCATCACAAACACGACTAGAAAAGACTATATAGACCGATGTTATAATTCATGAGGATCCCATATCTTTATGTAAGACCCATGACTAGAAGTTAATCACTGTTAAAACCTTCCCCTTAATTTCATAGCTTATTTTATGGATTAAGCATAACCAATGCTTGCATACAAAAACTAAAAACCTAGTCACACAAAAGGCTTTAGTAAGAAGATCTAAACTTACAACATGTAGCGATCTGTATGAATCTTGAAACCATGTATTCAACATCACTTTTTCTCAACATGTAATCTTCTAATGAAGTGATGTCAAATTCTTCCTATGATTGCATTGGTCTTAGAATGATAATAGAAGGTTCTTTCACCACACAAAACTGCACTTAGCATTATCACATGAATCATTGAGTCTTTGATAAAGTTGTAACCATAATCAAGTAATTGATTTTGAAAGGCCAAAGAAAAACCTATCCAAAACGAGCCATTTGAAGCATCAATTTATACGGCCTTCCGTGTTACAAATGTAGCCATAATAGCTTCTGTTTTCATCTGTCGTTTTCTTGTCACTGAGGCCACATAAGATTAACCTCTGACAAAAAAAAATAAAGTGTCCATATAGAAGTGACAGGAACCACACGTATTAGACGATTTCCAATCAATACTGAACACCATCAAAATTAACATCCAGAATAGGCTATGCAAATCCATAGGTGAATCCTTAGGAAACCGAAATAATGAAAACCATAAGTACCAAAGGCCCAAAGTAAAGTGGGTATTAAAGCACGCCTAAAGATAACAAAAACTGATTCTCTTCAACAGTGCAGTGCATATGGATAAGCTTTTTTTTTTTGGTTGAAAAAACCTTAAATCTTGAGTAAGCACACCACTAACAAAAAAAAATAGATACAGCAACAAAAACAGAACAAAATGTCCTGTAATAATAATGTCTTCCTAAAGGTCCTGTATGTCATGGTCCCAGGAAGATTGTTAAGTACATCAAATTATAGACACCATCAATGGATCTTGGACACCTATATAAGTGGGACATCAACATATCTTGTACCCGGATCTCTGTACCGATCAATCTGACCAAACCCACAGCTGTAATCTTGTGTGTCTCCATTGGAGTTACTGTGCTGTCTTCCACGTACTAGAGAAAAAGTCCAAACCTTCTTTAAAGAATTTCATTCTGAAATGCTTATCCTGCAAATGTTAGTCCAAAACTAAGAAAAAACACAATCCAAAGCATTTTCTTGACTAACAGTATTAATTTTGACTAACAGTTTTAACTTTAGCTATTTTAAGTATAACTAGTAGTACTAATTATATTTAGCAGTATTAACATTTGCTTTAACTGTTTTAACTCTGTCATCAATAATTATACAACAACATGCCTCTATTCATCACAAACACACTAGAAAAGACTAGATAGACATGTGATAATTCATGAGGATCCATATTTATGTATAACCCATGAATAGAAGTTAATAACTGTTAAACCTTCCCTTAATTCATGCTTTAGGGATTAAGCATACCAATGCTTGCAATCAAAAACTAAAACCTAGTCACATCAAAGGCTTTAGTAAGAAGATCTGCAACATTGTAGTCTGTATGAATCTTGACCATTTCAATCAACTTTTTCTCATAGGAATCTCTAATGAAGTGATGCCTAATTTCTATGTGCTTGGTCTTTGAATGATAGACATGATTTTTCACCACACAGATTGCACTTTCATTATCCACATGAATCTTTGTCTTCATAAAGTTGTAACCATAATCAAGTAATTGATTTTGAAGCCAAAGAACCTGTCCACAGCAGTTGGAAGCAGCAATGTATTCTGCTTCAGTTGTTGAATTAGCCACAATTGTTTGTTTCTTGCACTGCCATGAGATTAGCCTGCAGCCTAAGAACTGACAACCTCCAGTTGTAGATTTTCTATCAATACTAGCACCAGCATAGTCACTATCAGAATAGGCTATCAAATCCATAGGTGAATCCTTAGGATACCAAAGGCCCAAAGTGGGTTGACCCTTAAGATATCTAAAGATTCTCTTCACTGCATGCATATGAGAAGCTTTTGGTTGAACCTGAAATCTTGAGCAAGCACACACAACAAACATAATGTCTGGCCTGGAAGATGTTAAGTACATCAATGATCCAATCATGGACCTATATAAGTGGACATCAACATCTGTACCAGCTGTATCTTGTGTGTCTCCATTGGAGTACTTGCTGTCTTCACACTAGAAAAGCCAAACTTCTTTAAGATGTCATACACATATTTGTCCTGACTGAGAAATATGCCATCTTTTCTCTGCTCAACCTGCAGACCTAAAAAGAAAGTGAGTTCCCCCATGGAGCTCATCTGAAATCTTTTATGCATAAGCTGCTCAAACTCAGTACTCAAAGACTCCTTGGTAAAACCAAAAATGATGTCATCTACATACACTTGAACAAGTAGAATATCATTCTTGATCTTATTTATAAACAAAGTCTTATCAATTGTCCCTCTTCTGAATCCATTTTCCAACAAGTAAGTAGATAAAGTCTCATACCAGGCTCTAGGAGCTTGATGAAGACCATATAATGCTTTCTCCACCTTGTACACTCTATTTGGAAATTCTGGATCCACAAAACCTGGAGGTTGGTTAACATAAACCTCCTCTTCAATAGTGCCATATAAAAATGTACTCTTTACATCTATCTGGTACGCAGTGAAACCCATAAATGATGCAAAGGCTAAAAATAACCTGATTGATTCAATCCTAGCAACAGGAGCAAAAACCTTATCATAATCTACACCTTCTTCTTGTCTATAACCCTGTGCTACCAGCCTGGCTTTGTTTCTAACCACAATACCTCTTTGATCTCTCTTGTTTTTAAAGACCCATTTAGTACCAATGGCCTTCTTTCCATGAGGTAAATCCACCAATGTCTAAACATTCAATAGTTTGAACTGGAGAAGTTCTTCCTGCATAGGTTCTACCCAACTTTCATCATCCAAAGCCTGAGTTACCTTTTTTAGTTCCATCTGGGAGAGAAAACAAGCAAACAAACAATTTTGGAAATCTTAATGATTTGTTCTTCTCTGCTTGTTTATGAAAGTTATTAATCCTGCTTCATTATGCTTGTGCATTCTTCTTGTCTATACAGCAGAGTCCACCTCTCTAATGATTTGTGCTTTAGGATGATCCTTATGGATTATGGTTGTGGGAATAGGACTGACACTCATGTTTGTTTCCAAGTTGCTGAGGTCAGCCTCTACACCCACATATTCATCATCATATGCACCTCCAAATATACCAGTATCTTGAAGATCAGCAGTATCCTCCAAATCAGGCATGGGATGATCAAACAAACTTTCATACTTATTCCTTTATTCTTTTGCTCTTCCAGGATCCACAGTAGTAAAAGATGAACTAACAGTATTAACTGGTGAACTAACAATATTAAGTCTGTTAGTGTTGTCAGTGTTAGTTGCCTCCCCTAGGCCATTCATATCACCTTCTTTTGCTGAATCCTTAACTTCATTCTTCTTTCCAGCATTAACTTTAGGTGAGGACTCATCCTTCTCAGAATTTGAAGGAACGTTGGAACTTGTATGCAACAATGGTAATAGGATGTATTCCTGATCAGGCACATTTTCTTTTCCAGCTTGTCCTGTATCAGAATTTGTCTCTAAACCTGCATTACCATTAGTTCTATTTTTGGCACTTACTGGTTAATAATTTATAGAATTTATTAGAGTATCAATATCAAACAGCCATTCTGGTCCACTTCCTGCAACATTTGGTTTATTTTCAAGAAAGTTTACATGCAGGTTTTCCTCTACCTTCCTAGTTCTGCTATTAAATACTCTAAAAGCCTTGCTATTTATAGAGTAACCAACTAGGAATCCCTCATCAGCCTTTCCATCAAACTTGCCTAGGTGATCAAGGGTGTTAAGAATAGTAACTGGACAGCCAAAAGGTCTCATAAAACTTATAATAGGTGTTCTACCAATTAAGAGTTCATAAGGTGTCTTATTATGAGGTTTGGTCACTAATACCCTGTTCTGTACATAACAAGCAGTATTAACTGCTTCAGCCCAAAATGGTATAGGTAATAGTGAATCTGCCAACATAGTTCTAGCTGCCTCTATGAGAGTCCTATTCTTTCTTTCAGCAATTCCATTTTGTTGTGGAGTCCTCACATTACTGAATTCCCTCTTAATCCCTTTGATTCCACAGAACTGATTCATATCATAATTCTTAAACTCAGTCCCATTGTCACATCTGATGATTTTAACTTTATGATTAAACTAGTTTTCTATTCCTGTTATGAAGTCTTTAAGGATTCTACTTGTCTCATCCTTTTTAGCTAAGAAGAAAACCCAACTAAATCTGCTATAGTCATCAGTGACCACTAGGCAATACATTTTACCCATGATACTCTTTATAGAGATTGGTTGGTATGTGCTATTTTAAACATACCTTTTACCTTGTAAAACGAACCCAAAAGACCGAAAACATGTAAAAATGGCAAATATATGCTTGTTTTTGTGTTTGTGTATGTGCAGGTACGGATATTAAAGAAATGGACAAAAATCAAAGCAAAAACAGACAAAACCAAACACGAGAAGGAAAGAGTGTACAAAAGCCGAGAGTTTGCTAGCAAAAGGCTAATCAAGGTCAACAAAGGTCAACCTTGGTCAAACCACAAAATGAAAAAAAACCTTGAATATACCAAGAAAATCCTTATTGTTAAATCAACTTCACCCAAAGTCCTTAAAGAGATAACACCGTTAGTCCTTTACATATTAAGGACTAACGGTGTTATCTATTTAAGGACTTTGGGTGAAGTTGATTTAACAATAAGGATTTTCTTGGTATTTTTAAGGGTTTTTTTTTCATTTTGTGGTTTGACCAAGGTTGACCTTTGTTGACTTTGATTAGCCTTTTGCTAGCAAACTCTCGGCTTTTGTACACTCTTTTCTTCTCTTGTTTGGCTTTGTCCGTTTTTGCTTTGATTTTTGTCCATTACTTTATTACCCGTACCTACACATACACAAACACAAAAACAAGCATATATTTGCCATTTTTACATGTTTTTGGTCTTTTAGGTTCGTTTTACAAGGTAAAAGGTATGTGTAAAATAACACATACCAGTGTTCATGAAGTTAAACTCATAATCAAGCATTTGATTTTGGATCCATAACACCTGCCCACAGCAATTAGCAGCAGCAACATACTCTGCTTCAGTAGTA